>PVKZ01003274.1:0-145775 GCA_004027375.1 Macroglossus sobrinus
TACACACACACACACACACACACACACACACACACACACACACACACACAGAGGCAGAAAGTTTCTTTCTTCCCCATATGCACAGGGTCTCGTTTGCAGAAACTCGCTTTGGCCTTTCTGCCTTGCTGGAAGTCAAGTACTTACCTGGGTTTGCTTTCTTGATGCTTTGCAAAACCTCTAAAAGGTAGATACATATTAGTACCATTTTTCCAAATGAAAAGGACAAATAAATTAGTCTTGGCAGTTAAGGCATTTACTAGAGTTCACATAGTTTATAAATTCACACAACATAAAAGCATGGTTTTAATTGCTAGTTGAGGGAGCTCTGTACTCAAACTGCCTTGTGTGGGGGTGGGAGGTGAAGAGTTAGTGAACACTGATATCTATAACTAAACCAACCACCTGCAGGAACTAAATCTGAAAAATAGAATTTTGTTCAGAAGAGCAACTATCAAAATCAGCGAAACTCAAGAACCTCATTAAAGTATCGGCTGCTGTGATTTGCTTTGAAATTGGCAGCATTACTGATTTTTAGCATTACTGGTCTGCATAGGAAGGCAGCCAGCCAAAGGGGCCACCTCATGGGTCCTCAGCTCATTTTCCTGCCCTTAGTCAGGGGTACTGTGATTTGCTACTATGGTTTGCTTTTAAATTCTTTACCACTTTTTATACCAGTCCTGTGAGAATAAAAGAGGTAAGGTAGGAGTAATTTTTTGTGTGTTTTAAAGTCAGAAATAAATTCCTGCAATAATAATGACAGTAATGGTATCAAGTCAGCCACTTTTCTAAGAGTTTCTCATAACCACCTTGGGATCCAAGTGCTATTATTATCCTCATTTTATAAATGAGGAAACTGAGACATAGTAACAGATAGTAAATGGAGTCTGAGCCATGTTCAAACCTGGATCTTTCTGACTTCAGGGCTCACTGTGCTGTACTACCTCTCAGGGGAGCAGGTGTTTTCTAGGTCCCAGAGAAAGTGGAGTCTGACCCTTAGTTATATGACAGGTCACTGGTGCAGGGCCTGAAGGACACACACATACAGAGAACTCTCTCTCAAGACACATTTCTGATGGGAAGCAGTCCACGCCTTTTGGGCAGCTTCCTAGATCTGTTTACTCTAAGAAATATGTTTATGACTTAGGCAAAGTACAGGAAATCATGACTTGCAGACTGGAAAACTAGCCAAAAAAGAGTTTTCTCTGAGCAAATAGGCATTCGTGGGGCTTTCTATATCGGTGGGTTTGTGCATATGTGTGACTATGTAGAAGAGGGAACCTGAGCCAGGACCAGGAATGTCAGCTTGGGTTTTCTAGGCTTCACCTAAACAACAGAGCTAATTCAAAAACTTTCTTTCCCTGCAGTTCGGAAGAGTTGAGTGATATTGTGCTTCTCTATCCCCAGACAAGCCAGACCCCCCAGCCGGCACGCCTTGTGCCTCTGATATCCGGAGCTCCTCACTCACCCTGTCCTGGTATGGCTCCTCATATGATGGGGGCAGCGCCGTACAATCCTACAGTGTCGAGATCTGGGACTCAGTGGACAAGATGTGGAAAGAACTAGCCACGTGCCGCAGCACCTCATTTAACGTCCAGGACCTGCTGCCTGACCGAGAGTATAAATTCCGTGTATGTGCAATCAATGTGTACGGAACCAGTGAGCCGAGCCAGGAATCTGAACTCACAGCGGTGGGAGAGAAACCTGAAGGTAAGCTGCCTTCGCTTCATCACTGGCTTGAAATAAATGTACCTGACTTGCCTTATGTATGTAGAAACCCGTACTGAGAGGGGTACAGAGGAACTGGGATGTCATCGATGATGACTGGCAACATCTTTTGGAATCTTGATTTCCCAGATAGTGATGTTGATCCATACTTTAAAAGTACATACGACCTTTCAAAGAGCATTGAACCAGTAATTTTGGTACATTGCCACCAGAGGGTGACAGTGTGCTAATCGGTAGCATAGCCCTGGCTGAAAGAAGCTCAGACCTAAAATTTCAATGTCCCTCCTCCACCCTCTACCTTCTTCCCTCCTTCTCTTGCACTCAAATTTGAGTGCCTACTCAATGTCAGGTTCTTGGAACACAAATACAGATAAGACAAGGAGCTTAAAATTTAAGGAGACAGCTGTATAGCTAGGTAGCTATAATGAGACAAGCTATATCCTATTCTAGCAGTATAAACAGACTGCAAAGGAGACACAGCAGGAAGCATGAGTAATTTTGCCATAGAGGTTGAGGAAGGCTGCCTAGAGGAGGTGACACTTACCCTGAGTCTTGGGAAACGAATGGGCTTCCATGAGGCAGGAAAGATAAGGAGAGGCATTCCTTACAGAGGAAACAGTGTGAGCAAAGGTACCAAGTGATGGAAATGCATGGCTTTTTGAGAAGCTTGTGTGTGGCCAGGGCATGTGCTGTGTGAGACAGAATAGGAGGAAGCAACACTGAAAGGGCAGTTTAGGTAAAATTGTTAAGTTCATCAAAGATCTTCAGGCAGGGGATTGATGTGATTAGATCTTTTTTTTTTTTTTTAATGCAACCTAATATTTATTTGAAGTACCATACAGACTCTAGCCACAGACAGAACCATGTGTTCCTAAGACTTAAGACTTTTGAAATATCACCTTTTTTTGGATTCAAAGTTTTTTTAAATTATTGTTATGTAAGTTTCAGGTATACAGCATTATAATTCAACATCTGTATGTGCTACAAAATGATCACGACCACAGCCTAGTTTTTTAGAAAGTGAATTAGAGAAAGAGTAGAACTTTGCTCCTCTAAGTATGGTCTGGATCACAAGTCTTGGGATCCTGGGTGTTAGAAACACAGATTCTCAGCCCCGCCACAAATGCCCCTAGTCCCTTCTGAACCTTCATTTTAACATCATCCACCCCACCTCTTCCTACGCCCACCCCACACAGATTTGTATGCGTATGAAATTTTGAGAAGCCTTAGAGTAGAGGAAAAGAATGAGGTTGGAGTCTGTGAGACACCAGTTGGGCCTCTGCAGTATAGTCCAGGAGAGGGATGGTAAGTAAGGGTATGAACTAAAGCCTCAAGAGGTATAATTGACCATTCTCTATGCCTTTGTTGGATAGAGTTGAGGGAAAAAATTAGAAGAGTTTAAGATGACTTCCAGTTCCTGGGTTTGGTAACTGAATAGAAATTCAAGAGCCATTTAGAGATTTATTATTATGATTCATAGTCGCTAACATGTATTAAGAACTTGCTATATGCTGGCAATGTGTTAAGGACTTTACATGCATCATTTCCTGCATCTAAGTGAATGGAGAAATGAGGTTTAGAGGGAAGAAGCTATTTGTTCAAGGTCACAAAGCTCATAAATAGTGAGTCGAAGCTTGAACTCAGAGCTGACTGACCCAAAACCTATGCCTCTTTGGTTAAACTGATAGAGGAGGTCAGGCTGCTTCCCATTGACATGGAGATTAGATACGGGGAGTCCGGAAGAAGACAGAAGTTCTGGTTTCAGTGCTGTTGTGAAGGGACACCAGGTGTGTTATGGAGAGAGGTGAGCTTAAAGGTGTGAGGTAGAAGACTGGGAGACACTAAAGGCCAAGAAGCTGGATAGGGCACAGGTCCTGCAGTCACCTTATAACCAGAAACGTGGTGAGTATAGAAATTGTCATCATTAAAAATCAGGAGTAAAATAGATATTAAAACTTTACTTTCAAATTAAATGAGGGTTTCACATAGAAGGTTTAGAGGACTCCCGTAGGTTTAGAGGATGCCATGGAAAACACAACAAATTTACAATTTTGTCGATGCAGCCCTGTCTTAGCGAGGGAAGGGGGCGAGAGGAGCTTTCCCCAGTGAGCCCTAGAAATACACAAACAGAAGCAGTGTGCACTGTGAGGCATGGATCTGGTCCCCAGGATGGCCCCAGCTAGGCCTTTTTGCAGCTCTAATGAGGCCCACTAGCCACTCACAGATGTCTGCTGGGAAGATGAAGAAACAAAAATGCCATCTGCTGCCCTTTGACACCCCCCTTTGAAATGAGCAGAGTGGGGAGCAGGCACATTAGAGTCGGGGTACCAGGAGAGGTAACCAAGGTCCAGTCTGCTTGTTTTTAGCATATTACTTTCAAGAAGACTTCCCACCTGTTGGAAAAGTGACAGGAAAAAATAACACGTTGTAGTCAGATGTTCATTAGCTGGAATAGAAAGCTTCCAGGTATTTTATGGTATAAACCAGGAAGCTGTAGAATCTGATGGACCCCTGGAGCCGTAAGGTGTGGCTCCCAGGAGGCCAGGACAGAGGCTCCTAGGGCTCTAGGGAGAGTCTATGGAGAAGGGTGGCTGTAACCTGTAGGTTCCAAGCAGATGTCCTCCCTTCTTTATGTGACCAGATGAACCCCCTCTGTGGTCCCCAAACTGCTCCTGGAGCCTCTCCTAGTTGGGAGCAGACAAAAGAAATGTTGAGGAGGGGTCCAGGCCATCCAAGGCTTCCAGGCTGGAAGCTGCCCTCACCCCCAGGCCCAGCTGGATTATCCAGGGAAGAAGAGGGGGAGAGGCAGAACAGTTGGCCAGCTTTAGGCCTGAGAGTCGGAAGATGGAGGGGCAGTGGGGGAGTGGTAGTAGGGGTTACAGTTTCTAAGTGAACCCCTCTGTGGACTGCCCAGATGCTTGCTGGTTATAACTTGGGCAGGTCATCTCTCTCTGCCTGGAAAGGGAAACGGCTCTCAAAGGACTGGGGTGTGCATGTGCACGTGTGTGCACATGTAGGGGTGGGATAGCCTAAGTGGTTATGGCAGGTCATTCCTGTGGAGCCCAGTGGGATAGGGTGGTCATCAAAGAGACAGTGCCAGTGAACCGGCACTGAAGCCCAGCTACTGTTCACTGTCACCTTCCCCGCTGCCACCACTGCCTCTCCTGCCTCTTTCTGCCTTTGCAACATTAGTCTTGTTTAATCTTGACCTCTCACCCCTGTTGACACCTTATGCCAAGCTACCCCTCTGACTAGGATCCCTAACTCAGCAGTTCCCTTCTCTGTCTTCCACAAACTGAGTAAACAGAATCCCTGCCTCAACACAAGTGCCCTCTCTCATCCCAGGCAGGTCTGGATCATTCCTCCTGCCCTGCTCCACCCTAACTCTTAAACCCACTCTGCCCTTGCTCACTCCTGATCCTAATTTGTTCTAGTGTGTAATAATAGTTGTTATGAACAACTATGATAAAGGCTTCTTGCAGAGTTGGAACTTCCTTGCAACCTAAGGGCAGTTAGAGCAGAGCCCAAAAGGCCAAAGTGGGGGAGATGAGCTGCTCACCCAGCCCTAGACTACAGCTGACTGGCCTGCAGAGGCCTTCTCTGATGCTGGATGCCCTCTAGTGCCCGATGGGGATAAAACAGCCCTCGGCCCCAAAGTGACAGCTCTTTGTCCAGGGCTGACTAGAAAGGTGTGCAGTGTGAGGGTCTTGAACACTCAGCTGGTCCTCTCCCAAACACCAGTCCAGGGCAATGAGACTCATCTTTCTGCAGAAATATCTCAGAACCATTGTCTAAATAGTTCTTCCACTTAGCTCTTGGATCTCATAGCTCTTTCTGAATAGAAGATTTTTTTTTTTTTAATGTTTTGTTGCAGTCTCTCCTACTGCAATTTAGCTCCTTCCTTAGTGGAGAGATGGAAACACAATGGTTACCTTTCATTATTACAGCCCTTTATGCTTGAAGAACTTGGCTAATTGAACTGTGGTCTTTCTCCAACTCTTCCTTTGCTCCTCCCAAATAGAATGGAGGCAGGATGAGAAGAAAAAGAAGAAAGGGAACCATCTTAGCCTGGAGCCTTGGCCCGAACTTCACACAGAGGAAAGGTTCCAGTGTAACAGTGAGCCAGAAAGAGGGGTGTGAATTCCCTGAGAATGATCTAGGTCCCCACAATCAGAGTATCAGGAAAGCATTCTGTGTCTTGATTGCCAAGGAGAGAGGCAGGAGGTGAGGGGCGGGTGCAGTGTTTGCGATGAAGGCGAGAAAGCTAGCTCTTTGGTTTCTAACTGGAGAGTGAGAGAGAGGCCAGTTCTACAACTTCTGCTCTCTTCAGGGCAAACTGAGGAATCCCCCTGGTGACAGGTCACCCTCATGGCTCACAGCACTGCTGCTACTCCATTAAGTACAGATAGTTTCTCGTAAAGATGATAGGCCAAAAAAGCCTGCCTTCTCTTTCTCATCCTGGTGTTCATCCCTTACCAGCAATCTGGCACAGGAACAAGAAGACAAGGGATGCCTCAGCAGGTCAAACCCCTGTCTCAGAGAGGGGCACCACAGGTCAGGAGCCTCCCTGACAATAAAATATTATTATTATTATTGTTATTTTGTGTCTCAGGCCCAGTTCAGTGACTGCCATTCACCAGTGCTAAATTAATGATTGTTGAATTAATTTGAATCTCTTGCTTTCTTTAAAGCCCAGTTTGAAAGACCACTGTTGAACTAACATCTGTTGAACCTATTTATTGTTCTCATGATACCTCGAGATATGAGTTCCATATGCCTACAGCCTTCCTCCTACGTAAGGCAACACTAAATTATTCTCTTAAGTTACAGTATTCATTAGTCCATAACCCTAGTATCACTTTGGCAATTGTGATTTACTTTTTATCTTGTCTGCTTTAGACTTCTTTCCCAACCAGAGAGGCCTAGCCTTTTCTGATCATCCTCCCATGGCAGCTCTTTCTTTCAATGGCCCTGCATACCTCCTCTAGCTCCATCTTGACTTTCTAAGTGTCAACAGCCAGAGTTCCAGGAGCAGATGACTCCAAGCTCTACCACGAGCAGAGTGATACCACTTGTTTGTGGGCAGTGCAAATTTGCCCCATGATGGCATGCTGATGGCCAGAGCAGTGGGTTGAGGAACTGGGCTCCCATGCTTGGCTTTTAACTAGATACCTAGGGCTTGTCACCTCGAAGAAATGAATGATTAAATTCTCCCTGAACACATGACTATATTCTTGCCTCACAGGTGCATTCTGGTCATCTACAGATTTGACAATGTCACTCTCAATTCCAGATAGGTGATTTAGAAGACTTGATCAATTAGGCTCATGTCCCGGCAATATCTATGAAACTCCTCCACTAATCTCAGAGTCATGTCTATCTGATCCTTTTTAATTTTTCCATAGCATTTTCCTTTCTGCGACAAATATTCTTCCCACTCAGTGTTTCATTTTCTAAACTAAACTTCATTAATGACATTTTAAGAATTCTAAACAAATTACAGCCTTTCTTGCTCCTGATCAAATGCTTGTAAACTCCTTCAAAACTCTGTTCGGCCAGAGGTACTCACACTGTATAAGGAACCATGTTACTTTTTCTTAAATTACTTGCTTGGGTTTTAGTAGTTCGTTCTGCCCTCAGCCTAAGAGAGAAGCTCACTGTCTGTAGTTCCCAGATGTACCTTCTCCATCGCAGACATGCAGCTTGCAAAGCTCTGCACACCCACACACAGCCTCTCCTGAGTTGGCAGTGTCCGGCAACCCCTCCACCCTGTCCACTCTTGTCTTCCTCCTAGGAGATCATCCCTGTGCTGTTTCCTTCCTTTCCTCAGTCCTATTTTGCTGGGAGCTTCAGCAAATTACATCCTTTCCCCAAGGCTATTTATACATACACACACACACACACACACACACACACACACACACACACACAAACACACACAAACACACACACACACACATACACACACATACACACATTTACACTATTTAACTCCTTGTACTCCCTCTCTAACTTCTCTTTGTCTGTCTCCTCAGCAAACCTTCTTTGGTTCCATCTGTCAGCCAGAACACAGCCCACATCACGGCTGAGGGGCACAAAGCATATTACAAAGCATGGCATCTAGTGCTAGCCAGGGCGCCTAGAAATTACCTAGAAATACAACTCTTTTCTTTTACAGATGAGGAAACAGTGGGAGATTCAGAAAGGGAAAGGCACTTAGCCAAGATCAAGAAGCCAAAGTGATCCTACAGGGACAAACCTATGCCAAGGCAAAGGAAAGCTTGGAGTAATGATGTGGATGTGTTGTGCCAGACACCTACCTGTGTCCACACATACAACACACACACACTCATTCACACCTGACACGTTCATGTTGCAACCAGCATGGGCTGCTTATGTCCCTCTTCACCATACCTCACAGACACCTTTTGGTTGCATTGTGACATCACCCACCTCCGCAATTTGTGTTCCTCATTTCCTTTAAGTCACAACTCGGGACCAACTTCTTCTGAGAATAATTGCTCTAACTTTATAATTGCCCAATTTTGTGTCACCTCCCTCCACTGTATATTGTGATATTGTGTGCTTGATTATACAACACTTATCATGGGTATTTCAAGTATATGTGGTGATGCTAGCACTGGGGAACGGCTACAAATACAGATGAAGCTTTGCTCACTTGCCTACCGCTTACCTCCTGCCGTGCAGCCCGGTTCCCGGACTCCGGTCCCCGATGTTGGGGACCCCTGGTTTAGGGAACTACAGTGTTAGAAAAGAAGGGATAGAGGTTGGAGCTGGTAGAAGATGGGGCTAGGTGGGGTGAGGATGCCAGTATCTGCCAGTGTGCACATGGCCCTGTTGCAACGTGGACTGACCAACCCCATGGCGATGCCCAGACTTCTGGGTTTGGTGGTCCTGTACCTGGTAAGGCTGAGTTTTGCTCTCAATGGTCCTCCAGTACTAATCACCTCTATCCTCTCTGGCCCTCCTTATCTCCCCCAGAGCCAAAGGATGAAGTGGAGGTGTCAGATGATGGTGAGTGTTGGCCACCTGTCCGGAGGAGGGCTCGAGGGGTGGAGGGGGATGAGCGAGGGGTCTGATGGCTCACACCCAACCCGACCCCCACCCTGCAGATGAAAAGGAGCCTGAGGTCGATTACCGAACAGTGACAGTCAATACCGAACAAAAGGTGTCTGACTTCTACGACATCGAGGAGAGACTAGGATCGTAAGTGGAGTGGGAAGCACCCTTCGGGCCCCCAGTGTGAGGGTGGTACAGGTCCTATGGTTGAATTTCATACCTCGTCTTCTGGTCTTTTCCTGAGTTCTGTCAACCCCCAAGACAGATTCCTGGAAAATCAGGAGGGATTGACTCTGTCAGCACCCCACAAAAGCATCACCTACCCAGGGCTCTTGTAGGAGCTGTTCGTGTGGTTTTGTGCTGACCCAGCTCTGTGAAAGGCTTGGGCAAGTCCTTTCTGTGCCTTAGTTCTCTACATAGGACTAAACCTAGGTCACTGAATCTGAATTAGACTATCTTTAGGATCCTTTTCTTGATGCACAGAAGGCAGTAAAGCCTGATCAGTGCTCACTGTTCAGCAATTCTAGCTTTAGTGCTTCAGTAAAGCACCTACTCTTGAATTGCACAGCTGGCCATCACTGCTCACTTTATGAACAGTACACACTGTTTCCTCTGGATCCTCCCTGGGGTGTGGACCCCAACCCTGACCCCTCATCACAGCCAGGCTTTTATTCCCAGTGAGGGACACCAACCTCCTAACAGTCTGTGCCAAGAGTCTGCTCCATCAGTGAGAGCTGTGTCAGAGGACCACCACAACCCCTTGTGCCCGCAGTGGGAAGCAGGGGCCCTCCTGGGCTGTCTCCAGGGTATAGTGCTCTAGAGTGGAGAGGAAGGAAGGTGGCATTCAGGCATTCTCTGCATTTGGGGAGGACTTTCTCAGCCCGATTTCATGTGTCCCTCTGCAGGGAAGGGGAGAGAAGTCCATCAGCCATACGGAGGCCTCACTAAGTAGGTGACAGTCCTGAAACTGGGTGGGGATGCAGGGGCAGGCACAGGTTAAGGTTGATAAGTGATGGGGAGAGAATAGGTATACACTATTAAAAATGCACTTCATTGATCTTGAGCAGGGACTGGCAAAGGTTTTCTGTAAGAAG
Organism: Macroglossus sobrinus; assembly: GCA_004027375.1. Lineage (NCBI taxonomy): Eukaryota > Metazoa > Chordata > Mammalia > Chiroptera > Pteropodidae > Macroglossus > Macroglossus sobrinus. Next base: position 9,900 of record PVKZ01003274.1, read on the forward strand.
CCAAATAATGGATATTTTGGGTTTTGTGGTTTGTACAGTCTATGTTGCAACTGCTCTGCACAGTTAAGCACAAAAGCAGCCAAAGACAATATGAACACAAATGGTCATGGCTTGTGTTCCAATAAGACTTTATTTATAAAGACAGGCAGGCCAGATTTGTCCCATAGGCCATTGTTTGCCAACCCCCATTTATTGGAAAGCTTGGCTAAATTTGCCTTTTCTCTCTCGCTCGCTCTCTCTCTCTTTTTTTCTTTTTTTCTTCTTTTTCTTCTTCTTTTTTTTTTTTTTTTTTTTTACAGTGGGAAATTTGGACAGGTTTTTCGACTTGTAGAAAAGAAAACTAGAAAAATCTGGGCAGGGAAATTCTTCAAGGCATATTCGGCAAAAGAGAAAGAGAATATCCGGCAGGAGATCAGCATCATGAACTGCCTTCACCACCCCAAGTTGGTCCAGTGTGTGGATGCCTTCGAAGATAAGGCCAATATTGTCATGGTCCTGGAGATGTGAGTAGCTTGCTGCCCTGTAACATAAGAACTGTGGGCCTCAGCCTCCTCGTGTCTCTCCCACTGTCCTACCCCAGCCCTTCACTGCAGGCAGGGATGTGACATGCAAGACACTCACCAGCCCATATGATCAGGTGCTGACCACTCAGAACAGGTTTGTGTACATCACTGGACCTGACTCACCTGCCTGCTGCAGTCCCCTGCTCATTTCTATAACAAACAGGCAGATCTTTGAGGACCCCATCCCCTTTCCACCCTCACCTCCCTATGAAAGGGCCAATCTTAGTTCTAGGCTCCTTGGCTTCATTTAGGGGCATTCTGACCTAGAGGTGGCTTTAGAATAGAAGGCAAGGAACATAGCAATTTCTGACTAGCTTGTGAAAGAGAAGGGGGTCCAGGGCTGGGAGTTCAAAGTACAGGAGTGTAACTTTTGCTCCTGCCCTCTTGCTGTGCTCTGCATGCCCCATCACGCTTGTTTGTAGTCTCTTCACTTTTCATTCACCAAAGAATAGTGCTTTCTGTGCTGAGTTGTACGCAGATAGAAAGATGGATCAGATGACCCGCAGCCAAGGCTTCCCTATTCTACTGTTTCCTCTAGTCGTATTTCTCCACTTCTCTTACCTTTGAACTGCTGGCATGCATACACACACGCACACACACGCACACACACACACACACGCACGCAGACACGGTCATGCACGTGGACATACATACAAATGCACATAATGGTGTCAGACGCCCAACACAGTGTCTGTATTTTTTAAGTTTCTTTCCTTTACTAATCTGAATTTTTTAAATATATGATATTATCACATCAAAAAAAAAAACAACATATGCAGGGAAAATCCCATTCCCACCCCTGTCCCCCATCTACCCTGTTTCTGCCCCACCCCCAGCACCACTAGGAACCAATTTTATTGGTTTTGTCCACATCTTTTTAAAGCATATTTATGAAAATACAAGCATACATGATACATATATTCATAGTTTCCTCCCTTTTAACAAGAAGTTCGCTTATACTCACAATTCTACACATTGCTTCCTTTTGTTCCATAGTTTTTCTGGGAGACAGTCACGAATTAGTAGCCAGTGAGACTCCTCATTCTTCCTGCTCCATGGGTCACCATCGCAGGCATACACCACATACTCAAGCAGTCTTCTTTTGATAGGAGGTTGGATGGTTTCCAGGCTTTTGCTTTTACAAACACGCACTGTTTGTAACCTTGTCCATACATCTTTTCATTCACACCTGTGTACATCTGTAGGATGTGCACAGAAGTGTGGGAGTGTTGGATCAGAGGGTATGTGCATTTAAAATTTGGAGAGATATTTTGCAGTTGCCTGCAGCATCCTTGAATTGCTCCTCCCCACCTTCAGGGATTCAGCCCTTTGGCAAGGATGCTATCAGCATCTTGGTGTTCTTTATCAGGCAAGGTGAGGACAGTGAAGTGCCCCCAAGCTTGAAGTGTGAACCCCTCTCCTCACTCTGAAAACATTTTAATGTGTTCCTTTCAGTTTATGTTCCATAAGAAGGGTAGTAGTGGTTAATGGCACAGACTTGAGTCTGATAAACATCACCTCTGTCCCAACTCTGCCTCTTACTTGTTGTGCGACCTTGAATAAGTTACTCAACTATGCCAACCCTTCATTTTATTATCTGTAAAAGGATATAAACTGTCTCATGAATAATGTGGGGATTAAATAGAATAACGTATGGCAGGCGCAGTGCTCTGTAATTGAGAGTTATTCTTAGTAGTATGATACATTGACTTTTTCTGTAATCTGATCTTTTTTTCCATTCAAGATTATTTTGTGAGCATTTTAACACCCAACTAGGTATTGTGGAACAAATCCTACTACTCAGGTTCTATTACTTGTGAGAGGTGATTTTGTAATTATTAAATCATTCCAGTAAAGAAACATATTTGCATTAGACTCCCTTTTGCTTCTAAAACTAAAATTCTGTGGAACTGGAAAAAGTTTCAAAGAAAATCTTCATTTCTACCTTAGACTGTGTTCAGCCCCAAACTCAAACTTACCTCACCACTTCCAGGAGACATTTGGCCGTGTCTGTGGCCTCGCTTGTTACACCCTCACAGTAGTCCTGTGGGCTGCAGCTTTTCCCATTTATCCCAGAACAGGTTGCTTGGTCCAGGCAGTGTGGGCATGTGGGGATATGTGAAGATGTCTTATCTTTAGAAGTTAAACCTTGAGTGAGTTCATGAGGGGGCGCATGGAGCAGGCAGAAGGCAGCCCAGCCTGGGTAAGGCCAGGCAGCATGACCAGTGGGCAGAATACCATACTTAGCTTGGAACTGAGATTTGGCACACTAGATGGAAAATGTTGGGAGAAAACATAAGAAGGCTTCAGCTGGTCTGGCTTTCATCCCTCTACCCCAACGCCTCCCCCAAGGACAGGGGCAAGTCTGCACAGATGCCAGAGAATTTGCCTGCACTTTGGTGAGGAGCTTCCCCCCTGATAGTAACTCAGCCAGAGAAGAGGGAACAGGTTCATACTTGATCTGGAGTTTCCTTTCAGCTTAAATGGACTTGGCCACTGAGAGTGTAAAAATTGGCATTCGACAGTACAGTTTGCTATTCTTCTTATTTGATGGAGAAACTGGGATTAAGAGGACAATGCCTGGTGATATAGAAAAATGAAAATGTATTCCAGAGTCCCTGCCTCCAGTTCAGCTGCTTCAGATACAGTGAGAAATTAATGTGTCCTCCCCCTTTCTGACCTCTGATAACAGGACAAGCCCCCATCACTAGAGCAGCATTGCTCTGAGACTGGGTTTCTCTCAGGCTTCTGGCCTGGAGTCTGGGCGTGTCCTTTGGAAGTGCTTACAACATTCCAGGCAGTGCTGAGATCCTGCGCACTAAAGCAGGTGTGCAAGTTTAGGCTGAGTCATCCATGGCCTATCTCACCTTCGTACTACCATTGGCAAAATTTACCAAAGAACATCCATCTGTCCACTATGAGACAAGGAGTTAGAGAATCTGGTATTGAGTTCCCTGAAGGGGAAATAAATTTAATCCTTTGGGTTAAGTAGCCTTGGTAGTAGGTATTCACTCACTCACTCCCTCACTCACTCACTGTTAATTTATCAAGCATACATTTCCTCTGGCCCAGTCTTGGCCCTTGGCATTATCCCATCTCTGTGGGTGGTGGCTCTTTCTAGCCAATAATTATCACCCATAGTCTTGAGCATTTTGAATAGAAACCTGTAGCACCATTAATCCTGTTTTTGTAACCCCGTTCATCCTAGAAAATGGAACACAAAACAGTTTCAAAATATATTAAATATATTTTAATAGATTTGAACCTATTTGAACATATATTAAATAGATTACCTCTAGAAATGCAGCAAGAATTATCTCCAAGGCACCAATTTTTACTACTCATTCATCAGACATTCCCAAGGGCACTGCAAATGATGGTTACTTGCTTTTTTCAAAATATTTTAAATTTAAAAGCAAACATTTTGCTGTACCTTGTCCATGCCAGGTATGGTCAGGTGTAAATAAGGGTCTAGAGATATGACAGACCTTTTCCAGACATGTTTACAAACAACTTTAAAGCAAGTCAGACTTGATACAAAAAGTGCAGAGAGAAGGCTATGGAAACCCAGGAAAAGACTATTCATATGGGAAAATCAGGAGTGATTTCTCACATGCATTTCATCTGGCCTCCCAGGAGTGGTAATTGAATAAGCCAGTATTTCCCAAACTTACCCGCAAACAACTTGGGGTACTTATTAAAAATATGAATCCTCAGATCCTTCCCAATATTTTCTAAATCAAAACCTCTAGGAGTGAAGTGTGGGAGTCTGTATTTTCAACAAAAACCCCAACTGGTTCCTAAAAAAAACAAATGATAATTAACATTATTGAGTAGTTATTTTGTGCCAAGCACTCTTCTAAACACTTTAGGTATATTAACTTACTAGTCTTCACAGTAACCCTGTGAGGTGATGCTGTTTTTATCTGCATTTTACAGATAAGGAAATTGAGGCACAGAGATGTTAAGAATCCCCTGTAACCTAGGAAGGAGGATTAGATTGACTTGGAGCCTGGGTAGGGCTTGAGAAGAGAGGCGCCACCTGCTGGCTGCCCAAAGATCTCGGTTGCTTCTAAAGCGTGGGTTCCAGCGCCCCGCAGCGGCTACTAGCTAAGACTGACCTTTCCCAGTTCGGCACTTTCAGAAGTGAAAGTGTTTCTCATGTGTTGATGGGGGTTGACAGAGGCTGTAATGTGCTAGGCTTCATGGTATGTCTCTGTCTGTCCCTCAAGGGTCAATAACAAGATCCACTTGGCCCACTGCAAGTTGTCAAATGATAATATGTGCTGAGCACCTACTTTGTTGAGGCATGACGTTTTACAGAACTTCCTTTATTCCTAACAACTCTGTGAGGTAGGGATAAATAAGGAGACTGGAGCTCAGAAAGGTTAAGACATTTTCCCAGGGTCACACAGCTTGTAAAAGGCAGCAACAAGATTCAAACTCAGCTGTTTCCCTTCTTATGATGACTTTCCTTGTAAGGGGAAGGCCCTTGGAAGACTGACCCAAAACGAAACCCACCCAGCCTTATTCAGCCAATGAACCTACAGGCCATTGTAGAAAATCACTTACTGATGTCTTGATGCAGTGAGCAAAGAAGGTGGGTTAGAGACAGGGGAACACAGAGGACCCATGAGACTCAGGCAGTGAGGCAGTGCATTTGCACTGAAGAGCTATAGCCTCTGGAGCAGTCCTTAGCAGAAGATGCTTGCCATGGGCCCCAGAAATAACATGGCCAGGATCCAAAGTCTGTCCAGGGAGAAGGGTGTACTACATTTTCAGCCTGGAAAAGGGAGCAGATGAGACAAGTTAGTTATAGTTAGAAGGAGTAAACCGATACTGTAGCCAAAGGAAGCAGATCGATCACAGCTATAGTGGGTTACAGCCAACAAATTTGCTAAGGCTTATTATTGAAGATACTTTTCTGTTCCTATCAGTATTTTTTTAAGCTTTGATTCTGTATGACTAAAAAACACAACTGGAGTACAAGAATGATCCCTTACACATCCACAGTCATTTGGGAAAAGAGGGCTGCCTGGTGGTTACCCTTTTGCTAAGGAAATCATGTCTGGCTCTCTCAGTTCATGACCATCTCTAAAAATGTCCAGCCTAGATGCTTCCCTAAATCCCCAACTGCTTAGTAGGTGCCAGCAGAGTCCCCACGCAGGAAATGAGGAGGCCCAGGCCCTCACACAATGGAAGACCAAGACCAGCATGACAGGGCAGTGGCCTGAGACTCAAGAAGCTGCAGAAAGTGCCCAGCATCCCCATATCCGGAGCTTTCTTTCCAGTCTCTCCGACCGCCTGCCCGCCATTGGCCAGACTCCCTGCCAGCCTGGGCTCTATCATCCTGTGGTCTGACCATCGCCCCCTTCTGTTCCCATAGCGTGTCAGGGGGTGAGCTGTTCGAGCGCATCATCGACGAGGACTTTGAGCTGACCGAGCGAGAGTGCATCAAGTACATGAAGCAGATCTCAGAGGGGGTGGAGTACATCCACAAGCAGGGCATCGTACACCTGGACCTCAAGCCCGAGAACATCATGTGCGTCAACAAGACAGGCACCAGGATCAAGCTCATCGACTTCGGTCTGGCCAGAAGGCTGGGTAAGGCCAATCCACTTCTCCTTTTGTCACCAACATGTGGTGGCAACACCGATGGCTGTGTTTCACACACTGGGCATTAGAGGGAATGCACAGTATTAGAGTTAAAATCAGAGACTATGGAGATGGCTCAGGTTCAAATTCTGCCCCTGCCACTTACTAGCTGTGTGACTCTCAGTCTCAAATTCCTTATCTATAACATGGGATAATAGCAGTTTCCACCTTACAGAGTTGTTAGGGGGACCAAATGAGTCAATGTAGGTAAAGCCATAAGAGCAGTGCCTTGTGCATAGTAAGCACTATGCAGATGTTAGCCATCTATATCTATCTATCTATATTTATTTATTATCCCTCTTATATTTTTTGTGCTGGTACCTTCAGCACATGGTGCTTCCTTAAATTTGCATCACACTGTACAGTTTCCAGAGCACTTTCATATTCTTTCTCTCATTTGAGTCTCACAGCAACCCTATGAAATAGGCAGGGCAGATTTTATGAGACCCAATTTATAAACTAGAAAACTGAGGTTCACAGTAGCTTTGCCCAGCAGGTCCTACCACAAGTCAGGGAAAATGTGAGGGCTGGAATAAGGACCCTAGACCCAGTTCAGCCTTCTGAAGCAGCTCTGCTATTCCTGCATTGAGGTGGGAGTATAATGATGAAAGGTGGTCGGGGCTTTTGTACCCAGCCCTGAGATATTTTGGTGGGTGACTGCCTTACACACTGCCTACACTCACCCTGCCTTTGTAGCTCTTTGACATCTCAGGAATTGAAGAAACAGCTTCCCCCGGCATCTCCTGACCACAACCCTGTCAACAAGAAGCCCGAGGGCTGGCACAAGCTGGCCTTTCTTTTACTGCCCTGCTAAAAGCTAATGCCACCTGGTAAATCTTCTCCCATAATGCTCACTCCTTGTTAAGGCCATGGGAGTCATAAAGAGGAAGGTAAGGGAGTGAGGTCCTCACAGACTGACTTGCCTAGTGATAGGTGCCTAGATGCTAAGCAAATGTGCCTGCTCTGCCCTCTCCTGCTGAAGGCACAGTGTGGGGGCCATAGCTGGTGTGCCTTTGGACAGGAACCACTAACAGTTTAAATAAATAGGGTGCCACTTTATCTCAGGTGGATAAATCATTCCACTTCCCTGGGCCTCCCTGTCCTCCTTGTGAGCATGGGGGTCATACTTCCCTCTTAGAGTGTTGGAAGTATTAAATAGAAAAGAATTTGTGAAACAAGCAGCAGGGTTCATAGGACTTCCTGAAAGTTAGAGATCATTACCAAGCACAAAGCACAGACTCGGCCTCAGGGCACTCATGGAAGAGACAAGCATTCATGGGCAGGGGCTTTAACAGCCTCTCCTTCCCCACCCCACCCTGCTGAAGACACCTGAAGTGAGTATGTGGTTTGTCCATTTCACTTTTTGTCAGAGTCACTGATGTATTGATGCAGGGAAACCAGTGTCTCTGTGCCATTCTCCAAGGAGAGAGCAGCTTAGGGCCAGTACTTATCTGTGTCCCTCCTGGGTACACAGACGAGGGCATTTGCTTATGAGTCGGCTCCCGGGATGTTTTGGTGATTGATCCTTCTCTATTATGGTTACAGAGAATGCAGGGTCTCTGAAGGTCCTCTTTGGCACCCCGGAGTTTGTAGCGCCTGAAGTAATCAACTACGAGCCCATTGGCTATGCCACGGATATGTGGAGCATCGGGGTTATCTGCTACATCCTGTGAGTCTTGGGGTACACAGGGGTGGGGTGGAGAGTCCCACAGGAGGGTCCCCAGGATGCCCTGAAGTTGAAGGGGCCAGGGTGGCTCATGATGGGGAGCCTGCCCCAGAGTTAGGAGGGTGGCATCTTAAGCCCTGGCCTGTCCTTGAGCTCCCATGAGGTCAGCAGCCCACATTGCACTCCTTTAGGAGCATCTAGCTCCACACACCAAGATCTGCATACTGGGCCCCTCACCATTCCCGATGCTGGCCAGCCTGGGGCCTTAGATCAGGGGGGTGGAAATGTGGCTGGTACCATATAATGTATCTTCACTAGTATAGGTGGGTCTGTAGAGGAAGAAGAGAGACCAGGTGCACATCTCACCTGGGTGTCATCATTGTCTTCAGAGGACAGCACCCCATCCCCATTGCAGAGGGACCCAACTGCCAGCCTCATCTCTGAGTTCAGTATATGGACCAATTAATAAGTACTTTTGATGATAGAGCCTTTAGCAAGGCCAGGAGACAACAGAAAGCCACACAATAATTAGAACTAGGAAATCTGGTAGAAAACATGAAGTCATTTCAGTTAATGCTAGAGAAAAAGAAGAAAGGCCAGTAACCTGGACCAGTGCTTCCCAAACAGTAATATGCATGTATCACCTAGGCCTCTCCTTAGATTTCAGGGTCTGATTCGGAAGGCCTGGGGGACCTGAGAATCCATATTTCTAAGAGGGACGAGGTTGTCAGTGGTGTCGGTCCAAGGACCAAACTCTGAGTATCCGGCTCTAGAACACGTCCTCTAGATGGGATCGTGCTGGTTTAATCTCTGAAGCCCCAGACTACAGTCATTGGCTTCAGAGGCAGCCCCTGAACTTGTGTGGCAGCATACAGTTAACGAATGGCCTCCAGAAGGTGCAGACATGCATGCATTCATTTTGAAAAAAGATTTTTTTGTTGTTGTTAAAGCAAAAGGAAAAATTAAGCATTTTCGTAGAAAAATACCTTCTTAGACCTTTAGGGCCTTCAGACCCAGTATGAGAAATGGCTCTAGCTAGAGAATTCTGCTATACAGCCAGGTTTTGAAACCACCGTTACAAAAGCTTTAGCAGAAGTGGAGCAATTTTGTGTGCAGTGTGGCTTTTTTACATATTCAGGAGCTTTACTCTCACTGTGGCCTCCCAGAGAGTGATCCTCTGCCTTGCCTGGTGTCACCCCTACCACCACAGCCTTCCTCAGAGCGGCAGAGAAGAAGGCCTCTAGCCAGGAGTGCATTTTCCTGCCTTTCCCTACCCCATCCAAGAGAAAGGGAGCTAAATGAGTAAAAAATGCCACATCTGATTCTGGAGCCCTAGCAGGGCTGGGCTACCCATTCTAGGCTGGACGGTTCTCACACTAGATCTTTGACGCTAGATGAGACCCCTGACTCTTGAGAAACAGTCTTCAGTCAGCTCACTCTCTTCAGACCCCGTTGCCCTGGGCCCTGGCTTGGTTCCTGCATCCCTCTGCAGCCATCAAGGAGACCAGTTTTACTGTCTCCATTAGTTTTCCCACTACTGTGGAACTGAGATCATCTTCAGTGACCAATTTTCATGCAGATTCTTGTTTAATCCTCAGAACGAACCTGGGAGTGGGCCATGGCAGGGATTTGATCTTCATTTGGCATTGAGGTGACCAGGGCCAAGGAATCCAGAATGGCTTCCCACTTCCCACAGTCCTAGAGGGTGACCAGCTGTCCCAGTTCACCCAGGACTGATAGGTTTCCCAGGATACATACAGGCCTTTCAGTGCTAAAGCAAGGGACAGTCCTGGGCAAAGGAGGGCTGTTGGTCTCCATAGCGGTCAGGGACAGAGCAGTGTCTAGACTAATCAGTTCATTTTCACAGCGAACACACCCACATAACCCCTACCCAGATCGTGAACCAAACACCACGAGGGTCCCTGGGGCCCCTCTACCTACCATCCCCCCAGCTAAAACTGTAATGCTCCTATCTCACATCATGCATTAGCTTTGCCTATTCTTGAACTTGATATAAACAAAATCATACAGAAAAGCATATCTGGCTTTTTTCGCTTAACATTGATTGTGAGACCCTTTCGTTGCCATTGTGTGTAGTTGTAGACCGCTCACTCTCGGTGCTGTGTTGTAGTCCACTGTGTGAACATCATCCCATTTATGTATCTATACCATGTTTATGGAACAAGGATTCTAGTACAAGTGTGTTAGAGAATATATTTATACATTATGTGATTGAGAGCTAGAATTACTGGGTCATAAGAGCACTTCATTTTAAAATGAAAATCTTTTCAGTGGAGAAATATAGTAATTTGGATGATATGTTATATTGTTTATTAGATTACTTTTAAAGCTAAAACCAAGAAATAGGGAAGAGTTTTTGAAATGGGGAGAAAATGATTTTGAAGAGTAGGGCACCAGCATGAAGGTATTTGGCCAAGGGGTTTGGGGATCAGGCGGAGGTATATGTGGCAGGGAGGCAGGTGAGAAGCAGGCCTGAGAACTGCAAGTCAGCCCTGGGCAGCCTCCCCAAAGTCCTGGCTCTCACGCCCACCCACACTGCTGTGGGCCGCTTTGCCCTCTGGGACTTTTCTGGCTGGCTCTCACCGTGGGGATTGAGGTCTGGAAGTTCTCCTGAGCTAGGGTGCTCAACAGAGCACATGGTGCTGAAAGCGACAGAGCCAGCCAGATTGCTTCCTGTCTGTCCCTGCTATACAAAAACCTGGAGCTGTTTTTAGACAGAAAGAGGAAGGACAGAGCTAATTGCCTTAAGCTCAAAACAATTCTTATACCATATTGTGGAGTGGCATGCTGGTCCCCTTCAGTTAAAAACTAGAAAAGACTAAGAAAAGAGGTGAGTGGTTGTGTTTTTAATGCTAAGGTTATTATGTTTGTTAATTGGGTTAAATTTCTTTTAAAAAAGATGCATGATCTTTAGGCAAATTCTGGCAATAAAGAAAAATCCAAAAAAGAAAGTTTTTTAAAAATTGTACAAAATCCCACCACTTAGAAACAGCATTATTACTAAACTTTCAAAGTCTCTTTTTCATCATGCTCTACACATATTCCCAGTTTTATTTTAGAGACTTACTCTAATAGGGAAGACGCTGGGGGAACTCAGGCGGTGAGGAGCCAGGCGGGTCCCAGTGGGTATTTCAGATGGCTGGGCTGCCAGGAAGGAGGAGCACCAGAGGCCAGAGGCGAGGGGGCTTTCCCTGGCTGTGAACATTACAGAGATTAAGCCCTATCTTTGCAGGATTACAGTTCCTAATTAGGAAAGGAGGTTTACAGAAGGGGACCTTTCAGCATTCCACAGCAGGGTTGTTTGCTTTTTTCCGCAGTCTTTTGGAGTGCTGCAGAACTTTTCCCTCTGTTTCAAATGTAAAATGTAAAGACAGAAGGAAGCAGATGGCTGGCAAGCAAGAGTCAGGCTACTTCTTGATGGGGCTGACTTAGACCTGCTAAAGAATAAAACTTCAATGGAGTTAATTTGAAGATGGAATTGGCTTTATTGGACAATTCCGGCAGCATCCCATCTAGTAAATAGAAAGGTGCTCCAAGTGGCTGTACCAGATGGAAGGGTTTTATAGGCAGAGGGAGGATGGAACAAAGAAGTCATAACAAAAGAAAAGAAAGGATTATTTCAGGCAAGGTCCTCTTTTGTGGAGAAGGGAACAGCAGGGGTTAGTCCTGCAGATCACCTCACTAGTGCTAATCCAGAAGTTTCATATTGACTGTTTTAAAGACACACTTCTGGAAAGGCTGAAGTTGCAATTAAGTCTTGCTTTGCTGTTGTGGGGGCAAATAACTCCTTTTGGACCTGTTATTTCTTTTTTCTTTAATGAGTCACACAGGATCACAGAGAACAGAGAGCTGGGAGTCCCTAGGAATTCTAGCTCAGTTCCCTTGGTGTATAAAAGGGGAAACTGAGGCCCAGAGAGGGGAAAGGAGTAGCATATAACAGTGCAGACTTGGAAACTGATAAACCCCCACCCTTCCCTCATTGTAATATGAACATCATAATGTGATATCCATGCATTCTTAATTAAAATGTAAATCAGTATCTTGCTTTAAGACACTTTAACACCATCTACAAAAATCTGTCATTCAGAAACACAAATACATTGATTAGGGTGAGATAATTCACATTATGAAAGCTTCCTTCTTTTTACGAAAGGTTTTACCAGAGGGTTCCTCCCAATGGCAAGCTTTCCTTGCAATATTTGTTTTATAAAACTTAGTGTTCAGGTATGGCTGTATTTCAAAGCTGAGGACTCTTGAATGCCAAAACAGCTCTAGAAGGGTTTGTTATTGTTTGTGATGATGGATTCATAAAGATTTGGGGGAAGGAACATTAGTGAAGACTTGACTTAGGAGACTGATGGCTTGAGGCTCAAGTGGGGTCAGGGCAGGACCAGCTACATAATTTGTGGGTCCTAGAGCAAAAAAAAGGTAGAGTGACTTGTTCAAATATTATTAAGAATTTCAAGATGACAGCTGCAGAACACTAAACCAAGAGTGGGGCTTGCCTCAGTGTGGAGCCCTATACAACCATGAGGCTACCTCTGTACCTCAGTTTCCTCATCTGTTAAACAAACTAATGAGTTACCTGTGTTATAGGGTAGTGTTCAGAGTGAGTTCATCTGTTTTAATCCCTTTGTCCAGTGCCTGGCACATAGTAAATGTTTGAGGAGAAGGAAAATGTGGAAAAGAAGTAGAAGTGGTGACCGCTCTATGGTTTAGTAGTAAGTTCTCCATTTTACAAAGGAGGAATCTGTGACACAGAGAGATTAGGGGAATTGTCCAAGGTCACCCAGCAAATAAACAGGCCATGTGCCTTCCTCCGACCTGGTACCTCCTAGGGAAGCTTTCTGGTTTGGCCTAAATGCCTCAGACTCACTGATCTCAAATGTAGATGGATCACCAAACCCACTGAATTGCTGAATCAAAGTCTACCATTCATCCACACATCCCTGTGAGCACCTGTGTGTGCTAGGCCCTCTTGTTGGTGCTAGCGGGTATGCAGATGAGAGATGGAAGGGAATGGGACAGACAGGTGCTATAGCCCACGTAACTGTCCATGGCGAGGCAAAGCAAGAGCATGGGGACCTTGGGGAACATTCCATAGGGCAAAGCTGTAACCTGGGCTTCGGGGAAGAATAGAAGATAGGGAGAAGGGGCCCTGCTGTGTACTATGTGGAAGTCCTAAACTGAATTACACTGCCTCAGCCTCACAGGCAGGTGGTGTCCAGAGGCAAGCGACACCCCAGAAGTACAGTGAGCACTGAGAAGAGGCTGGGCCACAAAAGCCTGGGGAGCCACACTCTGTTCTTTCCACTGGTGGGGGAGGAGGGGAGAGGCAGGCACAAGGGCGTGTGGCGGTATAGGGTTTCACCAGCCCTCACTTTTGACCCAGTTAGCATTCACTTGTGGGGATCATCCCACTCTGCCTTCCCTGCCAAAACCCCCGCCCGTTCACCTGCTCTCCTGCTCTTATCCCCCAGGGTCAGTGGACTTTCCCCCTTCATGGGTGACAACGACAACGAAACCTTAGCCAACGTTACCTCAGCCACCTGGGACTTTGACGACGAGGCGTTTGATGAGATCTCCGATGATGCCAAGGATTTTATCAGCAACTTGCTGAAGAAAGATATGAAGTAATTAACTGCAATTTCAGTCTTTCCATCTTTCCCAGTCTGAACCGGTATCCAGAGGCAGGAGTTTCCCTCGCTTGTCGCAGGCCCCTCCTTATCTGAGGAGGGTAGGGTGGGCATCGTGAGTGTGGTGGGCCCCTACTCATCTTACGAAGCACTGAAACCTCGCTTGGAAAGCAGCACTTGGCTGGATGTTCCAAGGAGAGTGGCAGCTCGTTATGTGTGGATAGGGACAGTCCCCTTTATTTTTCATGTATAGCTGTGGCCAATAGAAGAAGCCCCACTCAAACCTCAGCCCCTCTTCAGAGTTGTACAAGAAGTATCCTATTTGCGATCCTCATCATATCCCCAGACTATTCTGGCTTGGTGTTTTTCACATCTAAATTATTTAAGAACTGCCTGCCTAAATATGGCCAAGTACCTTCTCCCACTGGCCAAAGGCAGGCTGTGATCCCAGACCACTGGGCTCAGCTCTTTCCCAGTTCTATCTCTGTCCTCCCATAACAGTGCAGACTGTGAGGTTCCAAGTGGTCAGTGGCTGAATATATAAAACAGTCATATAGTGGGAGGCCAGTGTGTTTGGGTATATAGATGGCCTAAGGTTATGAGGAAAGGTCAGACACCTAGGCACTCAGTAAGCACTTCACTGAAAGAAGAATGGAAATTGCAGTTGCAGGAGACTAGAGGAAGTGAGACTGCAGGGGGCCTTAGGTGTGGCTAGACTGCTGTCATTGCTAAGGACTCTCCTGGTGAAGGGAACCAGCTAAATTAAGGCAGGAGGTCAGAGGGGGCTATGTGTGTATAGTAAGAGCTGGCCTATCTCGGGGGAGGGCATAGTGGGCATGTCAAGTGAGAGAGCATCTGGCCTGTTGGGCTCCTCACCTACTCTGTAAACAGGTGGCCAGATGTGGCAGGGCCTGGCTTCAGGGGTCCCCTGGGGTCGTATTTGGCACTAAGAAGCAGTTATAAGCTTTGCCCAAGGGTGGTGTTGAAATAATTGGTATACCAGAGGATGAGAAGGGGAGGAGCAGCCCAACTCCAGAGGTAAAGCAGTAGGCTCTGCATTCACCAGGTGACTTTGTGGCCTTGGTTTTGCCCTGTCTACCTGACCCACAGATTCCACCTGAGGCTGTAAGTCATCTTGCTTCCCTCTGAGAGAAATCATGTTTGGGACAGGAGAGCACAGTTGCTCAAGGAGCAGTGTTGGATGATTTCTTAGATGGCCCTGTCTGATTTTCTGATTACCCAGCCACCTCTCAGTCCTTTTCAGCCACCTTGGAGCCAACTGCTCCAGAGAGTACATTCCACTGTCCTTGACATTGAGGTCTTTTAGAGTTTCATTGTCATGGTCTTTGTATCAGAGGTGAGCAAGATCCTAAGGAGAATCTGGATGTTGTAGGGGGAGCTAGATTCCCTTCTAGTGTGAGGGATCCCCACTCCCAAGGTGTCTCAGGAAGATGCAAACTTTGTTCCTAATAACTCTGGTTCCAGAATGGCCTTTGTCAACCAAGCTTCATGCACCAAAGATTTGGTAAATAAGGTATTATGTACATGCCTTCTTTCTCATTAATTCAGTAATGAGCTGTGTTGGCTCCTCTATGTTCATAAAATGGATTCAGCAAAAAACTGATTTCAAACAGATCAAGACATTAGATTCCTACAAAAACGTAAACTCAGAGAGTCTCTTCAACCAGAAATCTTCATCTATCCGCACTTTTTAAAATATTCTTCTATTATAAATGTAATACATGTAAATTGTAGAAAATTTGACTATAAGATTAAAATTATCCATAATCCCATTATCTAAAGATCACTATATTTTGCTATACTTAGCAAATTTATTCTCATTTTTCTATGTATGTTAGCATTTGGTTCTTTGGGCTTTATTAGTCCTGTTACAATTAGGTGATGACCCTGAACTATTTCTAGATTTCCAGAGCTTTCAGAAAGACTAAATGAATTTCAGGGCAGTTCTAAGGTTGTCATAACTCATAGTTATATACAGAAGAACATACCTCTTTGAGTTCTAACAGGAAAAACCTAATATTCAACCACACCATAAGACATGAGAGTTCAGGGATTCTCAGTTTTAGGCCTGATGTTTCACTTACACCTTCACCAGACAGGGAGACAGAAGGATTAGACCTCCAAAACCCCAGCCTCCACCCCGCCACGTGACCAGGAGAACATCCCCAACCTGGAATATGGTGGCAACCATTCCCAGACATGCCTGCCCTCCAGCATTTACCATTTCTGCACCTGTAGGGAAGGTCATGAGACCAAGTTGCTTACTTGGTAGTTAGGCCTTCTTAACACTAACCTATTCTGGGTCTAGTCGGTGTAATCCAGGCCAACAGAGGAGAGAGGCTGGGAGTACAGTGACCCTGATTGTGGTGGTTGGAATGGACTGGGGGCACAGAGCCCTGGGCTCTGCCCTGTGTGACCAGGGACAGGTGACCTCTCATTTCTGGTCTGAGGTCCCCTCCTGCTCAGAAATCCTCTGATCTCTGCCACTATTAGAAACCGCCTGGACTGCACCCAGTGCCTTCAGCATCCATGGCTGATGAAAGACACCAAGAACATGGAGGCCAAGAAGCTCTCCAAGGACCGGATGAAGAAGTACATGGCGAGAAGGAAATGGCAGGTAATGAGGAGATCATTTTGGACTGGGATGTTGACCCTCATATTTGCTTTATTCAAGCCATTCTCCTTCCCAGCTTGCCCCAACCTCACTCCAAAGATGTTTAAATCTGTTTCTGAAATAGTCTGGGACCAAGACTATCATGTCATGTCATGTCATTGGGGCTCGGGATGAGCAATGTCACCTTTAGGACTATTTGGCAACCCTGGAGAATATGATCTACAAAGAGAGACACTGTCCCCACCCTCTGGGGAGAGAGAATATTATAGCTATATGACCTTGGGCAAGTGACTTAATCTTGCTAATTCTTTGTTTTCTCATCTGTAAAGTAGGGATAATAGTAGTACCAGCATCAGAGCATTGTGAAAATTATATAAGCTAATTTTCATCTGGCCTTTAGCACATTGCCTGGCATATAGCAAGTGTTCAGAAGTGATACCAATAGCTTATATGTATGGAGGGCTGGACATGTGTCAGGGAACATTCAAAATACTTTATATGCATTAACTCTTTTAACTCTAAGAGGAAGGTACTATACTATCCCTGCTTTTCAACAAATTGAGTCAGAGATGTTAGGAATGTCACCCAGGATCATGTAGCTATTCAGTGGGAAAGTCAGGAGTCAAACCCAGAGCCTGGTTTGCCTCTAATTGTTAGCAGATGGGTAAAATGGTCATATGAAGCCCATTGAGAACTTAACATCATCTATTGTATTAATTTTATTATCACTATTAGTATTATAAAATTCCTGGGCTACTGCAGGGTATGTGGTTTTTATACTCAAAGAATGTGTAGTGTAATGGGGGAACTGAAGCAAATAGACATAAAAGGACATAACACACACCAAGAATTATAAACTATCAGTATAGCTCTCCATACCCATATATGTGAGTGTGGACAGGAGACTCACACCAGACTTGGATGTGTTTGTGAGGAAATGCTGCCAAGGCAGGAGTTTGAAATTGGTCATGGACCATGGGCTCTAGAACACAGGGGAGAGGGGATAACAGCAAAGGTGAAGGAGAAGGCAGACGAGAACTGGACCTTACTTGATTATGCTGACCTGGTAGGAGCAGTCTTTTAGCTAGGCAGTCAGGGACATTTAGACCTTGTCTTTGTGGCAGGAAAAAAAGAAATCACTGTTTTAGGGGCAACTGGGATGCTGGTAATTTGTCACACAAGATGATAAAACCACAGTTTCCTCAAAAGGTACAACTTCACACAAAGGAACGAAGGTGAACAAGGGGCTTCAGAGGTGTGAGTGTAAGGAATTACCATCCGGAGTTCAGGAACTCCCCTATACTGTGAGCCTGTTCTTGATTAGCCCACCGTATGAGGGTTTCGGTGGAGCTCCTGGCCCTCCTCAGGTGCCAGGTGAGTTGAAACACCTGTGCTGCTTATTTTACCCTCTGGTGCCATTAGGATCCAGCGAAATCAGAGAAACAAATATTCTTAAAAACAAAACAGGGTCCACAAAAATCGAAGGTTGGCTTTATTAATGATTTTATGGCCAGTAGATTTTAAAGAAATAGTGGTATTTCTGAAGCAGATAGGGTGGTTGGGGTGGGGGTGGAGCAGTCCTTAGAGGGAGCCTCACTGGAGGAGGCTGTGGTTAACGGGCAGCCTTGTCACATCAGGCTTTCCGGGAGCACTGACACATCTGCTGGTAAACCAAACCCTGGAGATAGGCATAGAGGAGAGATAAGGAAACAGGAGAAGAAGTGGAATTTTTCAGTCATATGGGTCAGGGGACCATAATTTGTACTGATATTTTAATCGCTTAAATATTTTCTTGTTTACGCTATTAGTCATAAGGTTTTCTGGAAGTGAGGGGGAAAGAAAAGGGCAGAATTCAGAGGAATCTTAAAGTCATATTCTAATATAAGTGGCAGATCTGGAAATGATTTTTCCACAAAAACAGTGGTTAGGTTTTGCAAAAGTAGACCACAAAATCCCATTTGACCCATAATATTCCCGAAGCATAATTTCACTGGTATTAGTTCAGCTGCACCTGACCATCTTGTATTATGTTGCTTCCTTAGGATGATGTTTTCTACACTTTTAACTCCAGGCACCAGGACCTTAGCTGCTCTGGAATAGGGAGTTCCCTCTTAGAGCAGTGAGATTCTGTGTGATGGGGCAGGGCAGGATGGGGTAGAGTGGAAGAGAATGGAGTGGACTGTGATGGAAGGAGAGGAGCAGGGCAGGAGCTAGGCAAGCCCAGGTGACCCAGAACACTCACTCTACAGCTGCATGAAAGAAGGCTCCTTGTTATCATCCTGGTGTGATTTTCATAAAAGGCCCAGGAGGAAGGAAGTAGCCATGGGAACAAATCCCTGCACACTCGGCAATATGTAGACGACTAATCACACTATTGGTCTTTGAATGAAGTTATTCTGAAACAGGGCATGTTCTTTCATTTATATCAAAGTAATTGTTAAAAGATATAGTGGTAAGTAGTAGCATTGAGGGCGGGAAAATTGAGTAGGATAACAGAGCTTCAGCATGCAGAGCTAGAAAGACTAGGAATTAGATGGAGGCCCATGAAAATAACCACCAACTTATTTTCTAAAAGACACCAACAGTATGGACCAAAGGGTCATTGGGAGGAAAGCTTTGGCTCAATTTAGCACAGAGTACTCTTGACCATCACGTTTGGATATATACTTCTCACAGGAAATCCTACTCTTGGGGCCATTGGTGTATATATAGGGTCTAAGACAACTGATTGGCTTTAGTGACCAGCTTGCCCCATTTGCCAAAGACTATCAGCTTTAGTACTGAAAGACCCTCATCCTGGAAAGCCCCTCAGTCCTGGGCACACTGGGTTGGTCAGTCATCCTTACTGGCTCTCCCAGGGGAGGGCGTCTGTGCTGCATCAGGGAGGCCAGTACAGACACCGCATTCCTTGGCCATCGCCCTTAAACAAGAAAAAGATTTCTGCCAGACAAGGATGGAACTTAGAGAATTGAAATTTTTCTGTCTTGATGTTCCAAAAATTTCCAAAGGTCTCGGTCAAATAAAACAGCAATCAATTTTCAGCTCAAAAGCATGAAACAAAAAGACTAGAACATACAGATAAATTTCTTTTCCAGTTCTGACAAACTTTTTTTCATAAATCAGTTTCCAAAGATTGAATTATGATATAGATTATTTTGAAATTGTTTTCCTTATTAAGCACTTCTTACATTCCTCCCTGTTTCAGAAATTATATGCTATAATATCTCTCCATCTGATGGAAAATTTCCCCCCATGTGTGGTCTATTTCTTAATGTGAATTTGCTGTCTCCCCAGAAATATTGTAACCCTTTTATTTGCCTTGTTCTGGTCATTTCATATGAGTCATTTTGTTAATAGAAGAGGAAAGACTTCGTTATTCCACAATATACGAGTGAAGATTGTGCTGCTCAGTCACAATCCAGGTGTTTGGAATTAGGGAGCCCATGGGTGCACAGGGAGTATTCTCCGCTGCATATTCACAGAATGAATCCTAGTCTTTCTGTAGGCTAGAGCTGCAGGGAGATTGGAATTTTTTGGTCCATGAACATGGAGTCTAAAGGGAGGAACTGACTTGCACAAGTCACACAATAATCATTGGTTCAAGGACTCACCTGTACCTCTCTGGGAATGAACCCTCTGATCTTAGAGGCTCCTGACCCAGAGCAAGCCAATCTATGCTGGATACAGGGAAACAAAAGATGAAAAGGACGGTGTCTGAGAGTTTGGTCAATTAAGAAGTGTCCTGGTCCGATGTTAACTCCACATGGAAGGCTGCCTGCCTCATGCACCTCTAACCCATTCCCAAAGTCAGAGTAAGCTACCGTGGGAAGAGCTGGTGTCTCCAAACCCCAGCTAGCACAACAAACAGGTCAGGTATGTCACCAGTAACAGCCTCCTCCAGAAGAGCATGTAAGATTGCCAAGTGGTTTCATTCTCTGCAGGGCCACTGCACCTCTGCACACAGTTAAGTGGGTTGGTCATCATCTCTCACCTTTTCCCCTAATTCATCACCTCTACCTGGGGCTTCCTGGGTTCAGTTCAAAGTGACCCGGTTTCCTCATGGTGACAGAGTGCCAGAAGCATACCCATGCCACACAATGATATATTTGAGAGGGCGGAGGGCCAGAGGACAGAGCAAGATGGAATGTCTGTCCAACATGCATGAAAATAATCTGCAATAAGGATAGCATGTGACAAAAGAGAAGAGTGATTGTGGTCACAGCAGTAGGTGACTACTTAAATCACACACACACACAAACCACAATCTTCTGTACAATTATTTAGAAAAAAATCTTTACTTTCGAAATAGTCTTTTTACTGAAGCATACTGGCTTTACAGATAGTCCAAAATTGTGAGGCTTTTCTGAAATGCTTAAATATAAGAAGTTAATTCAGAAAGGAAATGGCTTTGGCACAGTCTGAGATCATGTGGGTATATGCTTGCCATTTGCCTTTGTGCAGATGGTGTCCTGCCTCTCTTAGCAGCCGGTTTGCGGTGATAGCTTCTCTCTGGATGCATAGCATCTGGATGCCTGGAAAGATGCTTTGGGTGCAGGGATGGAAAGAGTTGATTATGCCTTAGTTTCTTATCTTTGTCATTCCATTGCCCTTAGAAAAGGGATGAGAAACATATGTACATTGTATATTATTGGGAATTTCTTAACCAAAACCTTATACTTGGTAGAATTTTCACAATACAAAGAAATTTTCATCTCAAGTTCTGGCCTCTCTTTCAGCAGAAGCTCTGTCCTCTCCCAGGGTGCCTCATCTCAGAGAAGCAGAGTACCATTACTTTCCGTTTCTTTGGGTTTATTTGTTTTGTTTGTTTGTTTGTTTGTTAGCTGGGTGTGCATCAGGGAAGAGCACCCCCTCTATAACTTCTCTGTGCATTCATAGACTTGTGTTGGGGCCAGCCAGACTATTTCTCGAAATCCCTTAAGTATCTGAATCATAAATAAAGCTAAATGAGATCTTGGAGATCATCTTGTCCAACTCCTCCTTATACAGAGAAGGAAACTAAAGCCCAGAGAGGTTAAAGAACTTGCACAGGGTCAATAGAATGCTTTTTTCCCCCCTTGGATCAGGATCTGTGGGATCTGTAGTAACTATTCTCTTGACCAATTAAAATTCTATCACTAACATTGTTTTACAAGAAACAGCCCCACTGGGCCCCATCAGCAATAAGTCTTTGGAGCTGTCTCAGCCTGCAGTTGCTTTATATAAACTATCCCTTTTATGGGAGTTGAAGCACAGTTTGAAAAAGGTTTTTGTCTCATGTTGACCTTGTTTAGTCACATTAACGCACACATCAGTTCCAGGCCCCATTCCATTCTCCGAACATCTTCTGACACACTGAGAGTGCTGAGCAGAGCAAAGTTGGGCTCACTCCTCTGGCAGAAGCTCGGCACTCCGGAGGCCCTCCTTATAGGACGGCTGCTTCTCCTGGGCTGGGCTCTTCTCCCTGAGCCCCACTGCCCAGCTAGAACCAAGGACACTGCCTGAGTCCAACCCCAGTGTCTGTTTTCCAGAAAACGGGCAATGCTGTGAGAGCCATCGGAAGACTGTCCTCTATGGCAATGATCTCAGGGCTCAGCGGCAGGAAATCCTCGACAGGGTCACCAACCAGCCCGCTTAACGCAGAAAAACTCGAATCTGAAGGTAAGGTGCTCTTGGAAGATTTTCTCCAGATGGTGAAAAAGGAAGGGCTGGGTGATAGAGGGGCATTTTGAAGTTTTAGAGTGGGATTGTTTTTTGATAATACAACCTATAAAGATAAAATTCAGACAATTACTAAATCTATTAATTACTTTTTCATTGTTTAACTTTAGGTTTAACTATTTTCAAAGGGAAAGTCATTATCTGTCTAAGAGAACTAGATGATCTCTGCTGTTCTTTTTTACATAAAAGCTTTCCTTTTTCTCATTACAAAATGATACTTTTACATTGATAGACAAACATGAAATTTAAATCACATATAATAGTGTACTTTTAAAAACTATTTTATCATCTTTGTGTTTTTCTTTTAAATAAAAATTAACTCATACAGTCCATATTTGTTTGGCACGTTTCATAATGCTGAAACATGTCATTTGAACTGGGTAGACTGTGACTGTCAGGGCCCCTCCTAGAGACCAGTAGAGTCAGTTATTTCCCCACTGCCTTGGAGATGCCGCCCCATCCATCTCAGTGAATGCTTCGGCCTCCTCCTGATTCAGATGCATGCAGGGGCTGGCTTATTTTCTCAAGATGCCTCTTTTGGCCAGAGACACCCCTCCACCCGCTGCTGCCTACTGCTGTTGGCATCCAAAGGTAAGCAGCTGAGGCGAGATCTTTTTTGCTTGCAAAGGCAGAGTCATTGGCACAGCTACTTGCTGGGCTGCTCTTATGTAGCCAGGGAGAGTCTGCAGCACATGGATCTGGTCCCTCCTGGTCCACTCCTGCCACTCCCAGATGACCCACAAATAGCCTGAAGAGGAGGGAGAGGATACAGGAGCCCCTCCAAGTTCCGGCTTTTCCCTGGATGGATTTCAAATCCTGGTCTCCAGTCATACAATGTGAAGGCAATAGAAGTGAGTGGAATGAAACTACTGGCGAGTCAAAGATGCCTCTAGGACCTGGCTCCTCCCTTCTAAGGAGCAGGGAAGGGCCTGCTGCTATAAGAAGACAAAAGGATACAGAGATCAGGAAGGCTGGTGTGGTTCCGTCCTTCTTAAATACCCTCAACTGGATCTTGAAATGGCATGAAATGTAGCCAAAAGTCCTTTTTAAAGATTATTTCTATTTTCAATGTGTCAGCATAAGAGAAGGGGGCAGTCCAAACATTTCCCCTGTTTGGTCACAGTTTTCTCTTCTGCCAAAACTATTTGGCAGCAGGCCAACTGATCCCCAGGAGAAAGGTGTCCTTATGATTCAGTCATCTAAGCTGCATTATTTGCTAAATTAGAGCTACTTTAAGAAACATTTTTTAAGTCAGCTTTTTTAAACTAGGGAAGAAGCGAGAATAAGGAATGAAGAAATGACCATGTCTTCTTCCCTGTCTTCCAGGAGATGTCTCCCAAGCTTTCCTGGAGGCTGTTGCCGAAGAAAAGCCCCATGTAAAACCCTATTTCTCTAAGACCATTCGTGATTTAGAAGTCGTGGAGGGAAGTGCTGCTAGATTTGACTGCAAGATTGAAGGTAAGTTCTAGTTCTTCTTCCCTTTACTACAAAACAGGTTTGGCTGGCTGGTGGGTCCTGACTGTGTGCTCTGGGCAAGATGTCAGTTCTGGGCAGCCTGAGAGCAATTAGGAGCAGTCAGGCTATAAGGAAAACTGAGTTAGGAGGGGTTGGCCCAGAGCCTCCACTCTGCCTCCTGCAGGTTACTGCCATTCATGACTTACCTGTGGGCACATTTGATATTTCACTTATATCAGCCACTAGACCCAGGTTAAAAGTGATTTCTCATGGACATATTTGGCTATGGTATGTGTTTAATGAAATGAATTTTTCAAGCTTCTGTGAAGCATGTGCCCACAAGAGGCTCTCAAAGGGACACTGACACAAAGAGCGTAGGATGTGGAATAGGCAGCGCTGCTGCTTATCAGAGGGCTGAGTGACCTTGGGCGGTGATCTAACTTCTAAGCCTCAGGTTCTCACCTGCAAGGTAAAGTCTAATTCCCTGAGTGGCTCTGGGGATTCTGTGAGATGACATATGTGAAAAGGAGAAACCTTTTGTCTTTTGAAGATGTCATGGAGTCAAAGAAAAAGCTGTGGGGTTTATAAGTGCAGGGAGAGAGCATGCAGCGTGACTTCAAACGAGGGATCCATTCTTCTCTGCATGTCTCTGCCTGCCAGGGATAACGTGCCTGTAGAATCACGAGTTTTTAGAGCTCAAGGGACCTTAAGGGATCTTAGCATAACACCTGAGAAGTTAGCAGTGTTGGTGACACAAGGCATTTCTATTTCCACAGACTGCAGTTAGGCTAGAATTAGAAAGATAAAGAGCAAGTTAAGATAGGCTTCAAGCCTGTGACTGTTGTGTGCCAACTAGAGTGTAGTGTTATCTCCCATTTTGGTCTGACCAAATAAAGCTCAGATGTTCATTTAGCAACTTTCCCAAGACTGCATAGCATAGGACAGCAGTCAGAACAAACCATGCCTCCTACTTTGTAAGATTCTCCAGCAATATGACTAGATAATGTCTCTTGGGTAAAGTAACTTAAAGTTAAGAGTGAAAAAGACAATTTTTCTCCTGTGTCATTATATTATCAAAATGCCTTATAAATGCCTTTATAAATTTCTTTTCATCCCAAAAGATATAGGTCTAGGTGTGTAGTTGGAGATGGAGCAGTGTTCCAGGTAGTACTCTGTATGTGTATAAAGATGGGAGATGGTGCAAACCCCACATGGATGGGAAATGAGATGATTGCAAATTACTTCATGTGGGGTTTCAGATATTAGTATTTATCATACATGCCCATATTCAAATGTAAATATCAAAACAGATGCTGAAAGCCAACATCTTAATTTTTTTTCCTTTACCACCTTAATCAATAGAGGTAGCTTGGGAGTCGCTTGCATGAATTGACAAGAAATTCTAAAAAACAGTTTCTGCTACTTGTGTTCTCTCCCTGTGATGCAGGATACCCAGACCCTGAGGTTGTCTGGTTCAAAGATGACCAATCGATCAGGGAGTCTCGCCACTTCCAGATAGACTATGATGAGGATGGGAACTGCTCTTTAATCATTAGCGATGTTTGTGGGGATGACGATGCCAAGTACACCTGCAAGGCTGTCAACAGTCTTGGAGAAGCCACCTGCACAGCCGAGCTCATTGTGGAAACCATGGAGGAAGGAGAAGGGGAAGGGGAAGAGGAAGAAGAGGAAGAGTGAAACAAAGCCAGAGAGAAGCAGTTTCTAAGTCATATTACAAAGACTATTGCTCTAAAGCTCAAAAAATCCAAGATAGTTAAAACACCTAGTGTGATAGATTATCTAGTTAGGCCATTTGGGGGTTGATTCTTCAGCAACAGCAGTTGATACCTAGCAGCGTCATTGATGGGCATTAATTTGGATTAGCTGGCACCTTAAGATAGTTCAGCTAGATTTCACCAGTAACTTGCAATTGATTTTAGAGACAAAGTAACCAAAAAGATATATTTTTCTGGGCAAAATCACAAATTCCCCAACTGAAAGCATTCATGAAAAATAAGGCCCTGTGGCCACCACTCAGCCCAGAGGGTCCCTGGAGATGGAAATCTCTCTCTCCCAGCTCCTTACCCCAGAGAACTGGGCCTTCTCCAGTACTGCCGCACTTCATTCTGAAAGCAGTTGAGCCATTTTAACTTACAAGACACATTTTATTCCAAAGTATGTGGAGACATTCAGACTTTTCACTTCGCCCATTCTACCTGCCAGTTTTCCTGGATCTGAACTTGCCATGAGTTTAAGCAATAAGGACATTACACTTCTTAGATTCTGAAGACAGGTTCCTTGTTCATGGATGTCTGGCTTCCTTAGGAAAATAGAATCTTATTTCTTCCAAAATCAGTAAGAAATCTAAACTTATCCCCTCTTTGCAGATGTCTAGCAGCTTCAGACATTTTTATAAGAACCTGTGAAAAAAAATCATTGCTAATGTGCTTTTCTTCTGAAACCAGGATTCGTATTTGTGCTGTTACAGAATATCAGCTCTGCCTGCATGGTAAAGGTTTTTGTGTTTGTGTAAAAAACCAGATGGCTGAAAAGTTAGTTTTAATTATTTATTGGCCACTATGAAACATGTCAACTAATGAAAAGCTGTAGAACTCTACATACTTTGGAGTCTCCTTCAGGATAGTCTGAGTTTAATACACTTTGATTCTAAACATTCTGCAGAGAACTCTTCTTCCATTATGGGTTACACCGTGTTTTTTTTTTTTTTTTCTTGAATGTGCATCAATCATGCCTTGCCCCCAACCTTGAACTATGTTCTTAGATCTGATAAATACACTCAGACTTGCATCTTTAGGAATTTTTAACTTTGTTTCACTACATTGGCACTTAAAATTTTCTTTATAAAACTTTTTGAAGGTCATAAACAAAGACCATAAACTGATATGCCTAATACATTTCCTCTGCGTGTGTGTGTAACATTCCAAATACTTTTTTCTTTTCCACTGTTTGTAAAGTGCAGCAATTTAATATTTCAAGGGACTTTTTAACAGTTCCTTAAGAACTAACTTTATATTACTTCAGTGCAATCCTACACAGTATCAACATTAGTATTTGATATTACTTAGTCTTATGTTATCTTCCAGTCATCTATCTTATCTGCTTTTTGCTGCTAGTTTCAAATTGCCAGTATTTTGTTTGCTTTTTAAACAGTTATAATATTTTTCATAACAGCCACAGTATTGCCACAGTTTATTATAACAAAGGGTTTTTTATTTGATTTAGAGCATTCAAAGCTTTTTTCATCACTTTTGTTTACTATAATCTTTGTGTGCGTGTATGTTGTATGTGTGCGTGCATGTGTAGTGTGTATGTTTGTTTACAAGTTTTTAATGCTTTCTTGAAATTGTGTTAATGTTCTCCCAGTTTATTATGCCATCAGAATGGTAAATGAGAACACTACAACTGTAGTTAGCACACAATTTTTAAATAAAGGATACCACAGTGCATGTTTTTTGTTCAGTCTTTTTAGCCTTCTCTTTCGTCCTGTGCCACCAATTGTAGACTACCCAGATAGATCTTGGAAACTGAAAACAAATGCTATGCTGCATAAATGGCTTATATGATTGTGTTTTGCTAAGGGACAGAATTACTTAGTTGTTATTTATACTAGGTAGCCTAATTTGCATGTTTAATTAAAAATTTCTCTCAAGCATCAGTTTGGTTCAATTACATTCTAGATATCTATAGTATTCTCATAATCTTATGACATTTTCAGCTTATGAAAAAATCATCATCATCTTTAATATCATTCACCAGAGCTTAGTTTTCATTTATAACTTTGGTTATAAATGAAATTTATAAATTTATTATTAGCAGTCAAGTGCTATCTTTCCATGTCTTGATATTGAAGCATTTCTTATCAGGATGCTGTCACTCTTGCTTTATAGGACGTTTGTTATTAGATATACGATAGTGACTCTCCTGAGTGTCCAAACAATATTGTAGATATTCTAGAAAGAATCAAGACATGCCATTCATGTTAGACTAGATGATTCTGTGATTCCACAGTGTAGTCTGGAAAGAATCTATTGTCCAGCTAATAAATACTTAATTTTTTCATCTTTTTTTTTTTTTAGGCAACCACAATCTACAAATGTTCCTAGTAAGAAAACTACTTTTAAAGAAAGAAAAGGACCTTTTAATTCCTTGCTAGTGAAAAATGTACCATATATATTCTGTACCAGGAAAAGTAACAAATACATTTTCTTCCATTCCATTTTCATCCCAAACATAAAAAGAACAATCCATTGATTGTTCTTTACATCATAGAGCTTCATACTAAATGATATTCCTATGTATGACTAAAAAGATATGCTGACTGTTGTCAGCTCTAACATAATTTATATACAGTCTATCAAAATGTTTGAGTTACTTTTCACATCTTACCTGCTTTTAATAAAGCTGCACAATGAGTATCAAGGAGGTGAAGAATAATTGAATTCTAATAAAACACAATTCTCCACTTTTCAAGAAAATGCAAGTAATACTACTTTTTTATCCCTTGGGGACTCCTCCCCATTTTAACAGGGAGGCTAATATCTGTGGCAGTCATTACTGAGGCTCTTTGCCGCTGGCACATAGTTAGGACTGCACCCCTGGCTCCCTGGCTAAGTGGAACTGTGTGACTTGTCCTGGTCAGTGAGCTGTGAGCAGAAGTGATGTGCAACCCCTCTGGGCCAGAGCATTTAAGTGCTGGAGCAAAACTCTCCATAATGACTGCCAATGTGAGATGGCTGCTGCTTTATCCACCTGAGTCCCCAGCCAACTCCAAATGGGTAACGCAAGCAAGAAATAAACCTTTGTTCTTATAAATCACCAAGATTTTAGCGTTCTTTGTGACTGCAACATAACCTAGATGATCCTGTTATAAGGTCATCTCCATATTCTAGATCTGTTCTGATCAATATGGTAACCATGAGTCAGAAGTCACGTTAAATTTAAATGAATTAAATAAAATTTAAATTCAGTTCTGCAGTTACACTGGCCACATTTCAGTTGTTCATTTGTCACACGTGACTAATGCCTACCTTATTAGACAGCACAGATTAGAACTTTCTATAAAGTTCTATCAGACAGCCCTGTTCTAGATCAACTAAGAGGGAAAAAACTCTAAATTTTACCTTAACTGTATGTATCACTTTTCAAATTACTGTGAAATTAAAACTTAAAAGTTTGTGTGAAGTCAGTCTGGGGAGTGTGGTATAGAGTGTCATCAATTATGTGGGAATGTATAGACTCAATACTTAGGTTATTGTTCTTGATTAATTATATTCATATATATTTTTCACTTTTTAAGACATTTTAAAAGTACCAGTTCTATGCTTCTTACTACAAAATCTAAATAGATCTGTAATTCACAAGCAATTAATTACCAGATTACTTGTGTTGCAAAGCAACCAGCTAAACCAAAAATCTCCTGTGTCTTTGGAACTCAGAGCTACTTGAGATAGGAGAGCATCCTATGGGGACATATGAGATAGATGAGAGAGATAGGGTTGCTGGGGCATGATCTCCTCGATGGTGAACCAGAAAGAAGGTGGAGGGGCTGTCTAGACAGCTACGAGTATTTTAACCTCATTGACTTTGGTCATAACTCCCTTCCCACTGGACTTGGAAATACCCGGGAGATCTACAGTGCTTGGAGACAATATTAAATTTCTAACTGCTAGTTGTTTCAAATTTTAGCCCATAGGCTTTACCTGTGTTCTCAATGCTCACACATTGCAAGGAGGGCTTTGTGTCAGAGACCGTAGCCCCAATAGTGGCCACACAGAAGCGTGTGATAAATCTTCACATTATTTGATGCTCTGCGACTAGATTTCTTCCAGTTAGAGATATCTAAGGAAGGAGGAGGTTACAAATTAACCTAAGTTTGTTTGGTCATTCATATTTATTAGCTTCTTTTGGGCAGACTTCAGTAGCCTCCAACAGTCAAGATATATGTTGAGCTATCAGGCTTCACCACAGCCTTGCTCCAGGTAGTATGTTACAGTGGAAGATAACCATGGTACAAATTCATCAAACATTTATTAGCAAATAGTCATATGACCTACTTTGTAAACTCCATGAAGTCTCAGATCTGTCTCTCCAGAAAACACATTACCTGTTCATTGAAGGCAAATACTGCAGGATACGAGGGTAGGAGCTAGCCAAGGAAAGCCAGTTCAAGCTGTACCTCTTACTGGAGCTGTGTAACTCATGCCTCAATTTTCTCACCTATGAAATCAGAGTAACAATAGTTCCTGCCTCATAGTTCGTTATAAAAGTTCAATGAGCTCACACACAGTCACTTTATTCTTATGGTAAGCCCTTATTCTGGCACTCAGAGATGCTAAGATATGTCAGAAATATTCTCTGACAGTCCTCAAGGAACTGATTATACTTCTGCAGAAACAAATGAATTATTTAAATTCTACCCACCTTCCAATAAAGCGTCTTTGAACTTTAAAGTGTCCATGTAATTGTACAAAAAATAATTGCTGTGATTAGGAAATGCTACAACTGCCCTCTTGTTCTAAAGAAATTTTAACTCCCAGTCCAAATACTCTCTTCATAGCCAAAGGAGAAAAGCTCATCTGACCTTATGAGTCATATTTTCCAATCAAGAGGAAATTTCTCAACTTTAAATTTGTTTAAAGTTTGACTTTAAACAAATCGCACTTAATCTTTATCCTAAAAAGTTCCCTAACTTTTCATTGATATTTATAAAAGCTAATTCACATTGATTTGTTTCTAAGTGCACATTAACCACTGATCAAATAGGGCTCTGCTGTGCAGTCCCAGGAAAAGGCTGATTAGATATCTTTTTTAAATTGTCTACAAGGCTCAAAATGGAGGCTACTATTTTCTAGAGAACCAGGAGATCAGGGTTTAAAAATGGGAAGCCACAATAGTAGAAGGCCAAACATGAACTACTAAAGCAATAATTCTGTTCTCTTCAGAACTCTCATTAAACTGAGTAGGGAAATAATTTTTTTAATGCTACATATATGAGAGAAGACAGATGAAAAAGTATTAGAAGTTTGGAAGATGGAAAGCAAATAGATGAGTGGGTAACTGAGTTAGAGCAGAGAAGCTGAAACCCGACTTCCTGCAAAAAAGGAAGCCAATAAGAAGGCAAGTCAATTTTGCCCTGAAGAATCCCCAAAAAGTTGGGACTAGAGGAACCAGGTATCTGTGAAGAGGAGCCTCAGAGGAGTTGTAAGGTGTCAGTTTACTGCTACAAACCAAGATCTTTAAGGTTAAAGCAGATCAAAAGTCCAACTAGGAGATCAAGGCAGAGGTAGGCAGGGGCTATTAGAACAGACAAGAATCCAGAGTCCAAGAGGTCAGTCTAAACTCATCAATCATTGATAGTATCCTCAAAGCGTAGAAAAGAGCCTGGTTCTGGAAAAGCATTTGCTCGTTTTAATTTTTTAAGACAGATAACCTTCTTTAAAATTATGAAATGTTTTATATTCACTTTATTTAAAGCAAAAACTCCATTAATTAATCTCCATTTAATCCAATTGTGCAACGTAACCATAATGCTCATTTCCTCCTGTAAAGTAAATAAACTGATGCCCACATACTTCTGTTCCCACTGAGTAGTATATTTACCAAATGTCAGTTGGGCTTGTTCTTAAATTTATTTATGTCAGTTCTACTCATAATCGTTATTACATAATTTAAATATTATATAAACAAACAAAAACGGGATGCCAAAAGGAAGACTAGTTGTTTCTGTAGAAATTAAATTGAGATAGTGGTCATATATGGCAGATTGAACACTTGGATCTGTCTCCTGTCTCCCAAAAACCTCACTAAAATGAAAGTAAATGGACAAGAGGCATAAACCCAAAAGGGCAAAGAATGAGGGAGGTGATACGGTAGACTTGAGTTGTTAAAAAGATTTGGGGGATAGAATAATTGGTAATTGATTTGAAGTTGCAACTTTTTCCACTCTACAACTATCTGCAAGGCAAAGACTAAAAAAGCAAGCTGAGTGAGTCCTGCCACAGAGCTAAGCAAACGCAGAGGAATTAAACAGACTCTCCCCTCCCCATCCCCACCCCCTACCCACCCACCCTCACTCCACTAGCTAGCTCTCCATCTCCTCCTTATCCCTCTGAAAGTCCCTACCCAACCTTGGCAGAACAGGGGAGATTTAAAAGTTAAACCAGAGAAATAATGGACTGGTGGACAACAGGCACAACTGAGGATGGGAGGAAGGCAACTCAGAAAACACAGGGATGGGGGCGGGAAGCTACGTAATGAATCCTGAAACTCCAGCTCTCTCCCACTCTGTAGCTGACAGAACTCTGCGTGCCAGGCAGAACTAGCCACATAATTCACAGGGCCCAGTGCAAAATAAAAATGTGGGGCCCCTTGTTTAAAAAGTATTAAGAATTTCAAGACAGTGACAGCACAGCATTAAAATCAGTATGAGGTCCCTCTAAGTGTGGGTACCTGTGCAATTGCACAGGTTGTGTACCCATGAAACCAGTCCTGCTGCTGCAGGCTATTCCTGCAGGAGACTGGAAGTTGTTTTGTTTTTTTTTAATTAGACCATCTAGAAAGATAACGCACATATGCAGTGATTTCTCAATGAAAGTCAAATTTCAATGTGGATTTGAGGGTAATTTTTGTGCACACACAAAAAAAGATTATTCAGAAACCATTTTGGGTTTTTAAATTAATATTTCACCTATTAATGTCACAAATTTTAAAACATAGTTCCTCCTTAAACCTTTAAATTCAATTTCCAGATCTGATTTGGTAGATATAACATTCATTCTTGAGAAGGCTTATCGCTCCTAATTAATTTCCTTAAACATTTTTAAGCTTCTTTAAAAATTAATGTAATGAATATATTTCATTTTCATTTTCATTTTTCAATTGTTTTATGACAAACTTCCCAAGAAAAAATCCTTAGCAAATACCTTCTTAAGTAAAACATCTCATAAATTTAATTTATAAACATGATGGGACTTAATTTCTTTCAAATGTCCAATATAGTTTATAAATGTGATGAGTTCAACTTTGAATCCCAATCTAAATCAGTTACACAATTTCAACTTTAAACTGGAATCACAGATAAACCTGTTCTCTAGTATGCCTAAATCTCTTAAAACATTAGAAATAACATGAATTTTATTAACATTTTAATACTATAGGTTTGATTTACTTCATTGCTTTACTAAACTCTAAACTCTATATCGTTGAAGAAATTTGTTCACTTAAAGGAACATTATCTTCCCCTTGGGAGAACATTTCCCTCTGAGCTGGCTGAGTTTGCTTTTTAACCAGAGACTTCAACTGGCCATGAGACCTGGAGCTAATAGGAAACCCTGGTATTATTTCTCCTGATATAATATTCCAAATATTACTCTGACGGCCAAGCTAAGTTCCTTCCTCTAATCACTATGTTTCGAACTCTAAAAGCCAGCCATTGGGTTTAAGTCCTAAATGTTTCTTTATTTCTGGAAGTCAGCCACCACCAATAAGATTATAGCTTATTTTTTTCTTTACATTATTGGTTTTACATATTTTACGTTCCTTAGATATCTATACATTTTCCATTTACTTCTACAGGTACAAAAGGCCATTCCTTTGGATCTTTAGTATTCTTAAGTAAGTCTGTTGAAATCTTTTTAGATTTGGTAGAATCCCAAAATGCTTTTATATCCTTCTTTCTGGTAGGGCCACAGGCTAGAGACATTAAAATGATATCTGACTGAATTCTGCATATCATGGATTTGTGTAATCATTCTAAAGTCATTCTAGTGACTCTGAGCATTTTATAGCAAGGTCCACAGTCAACAGGCCCCACCTAGACAAGAGCTTCATTTTTCAGTACCTCATTCTTAAATACAGTCAAACAGCCAAATGCCATCAGACATTTGAGGCAAGTCTCTAACACAAAAGATAGAGGATAAACATTAAAAAAAACTTGGAATAGAGAACATGAAGGAAAAAGAAGACTAATTAATATCTTCAAAGAAATATAATATTAAAATATTACATCCCAGAAACGAAAACAAGATGTGATTTATTGAAGAAATAAACAAGCATTCAAAGAATTAGAGATAAAGACAAAATTATACAAATCTCCTAGAACAAAAAGGCAACAGATAGGCAAGAAAAGGTAAGAGGAGTAGAAGAGGTTCAGGGTGCAAACAACAGGATACTAGAGAACAGAGAAAACAGACCAGAAGTGGAAGTCTGCATCGTACCTAACGAACATTTAGTTCCCTACATCTTTGGGTCTCAGAGGGTGGTTAAGGACTCTGGGGCTCCCTAAGACCCTTTCAAGAGGAATGTGAGGACAATATTCTTTTAATAAAAATACAAACATTATTTGCCTTTTTTTACTCTCATTCACTCACAAATGTAGAGTGGGTTTTCCAAATATGTCTGTATTTTACCAAATAGATCTCTGCATTATTTCCCTAAGTTTTTATTTGAAGTTTTTTCAAACTTAGAGAAAGCTTCATGTGTGATGATGACATCACTCTGATGGATTATGTATTCTTGTGGTTTAAAATTTTCTTAGTTTTAATTTCTAATATTGATAATATCAAATAGTTATAACTCACATAAATAAAAGCTCTTTAAGATCCTCAATACAATAATTTTTAAGAGCAGCTTGAGAACTGCTCTTCTAGGTGATGATTTAATCCTAAATATAGCTAGGCAGTGCACTTTACTTTGAAAATCCCAGGCAGCACCCAAAATGTCACCCATATTGCTGTCATCTCCTCTTCTTTTTCTTTGAGTTTCCCACCAAAAATTCCATTCATACAAAAATGTCAAACAACTTATTCCCTTTTGTAAGGGAGGTAAATAAGGGAATTTATATTGATCAGAAATTTATATTGAAAAATACTCCCAGGGATGTCTCTTCTTTTAGGTCTCTTCTCTTGTCTTTACTCTTCACATGCTGTCTTTATCTTTCTCTCACTCTCTTTCCCTTCCCATTTTGCAGAGCAGTTTAAGTATATCTAAAATTGGGTGGGCAGGGGGGTGGGGAGTAGGGGGAGAGTCACCGATATCTATCTTCATTAGAAGACAGAAACACAAAAAAGGATTATAGGTTTTGATAAAGAAAAAAATTTTACTCATAAAACAGCTCATTGGAGAAAAAGCAAAATACATATAGGTAAAAAAAAAATTTTTTTAACCTGATGCTCTTACTCTACCAAAGATAAAAAAGAACAATATAATAGTATATTCCCTTCTAGATTTTTTTCTCTGTAGATATACATTGCTTATACCTAACTATTAGAAAAATGAGATTTTACTACACACCATGTATAATCTTTTCTACCTAATATATTCTAAACAATTTTCATTTCAAATACAACCTGCATTATTATTTCCCCAACTTTTATTTAATTTTTTTTTCAAACTTAGAGAGAGTTTGATAGAACAATTTAATGAACACCCTTAAACCTTTCATGTAGAATTACTGTTGGGAGATGATTCACTTTATCTCACTTTTCTGCACAATTCAGGTCTTCTGATCAAAAGTATTTACAACCAATTCAAGAATGTTTGTATAAGGAGCTGCCACCCCAAAATATGCCACTTTGGCATAAGGACTATTTTGAGCTGAAGGCAACTGAGAAATAGCAGATGCAGAAAAAGCTCTTTATCCTCCCCTTATTTGCCTAAAAGCAGGGCATAAATTTCCTTCTGTGAATATCTCCCCCATCCCTCTCTCATACCAGGAAGAGCAGAACAACTCTTAATCATCAGACATGACTCTAAACTTCTCAGCCCAGAGATAGCACCTACATCACAAACTTTACTAAAAATAACCCTTATCTTCCATTAGTTTTCCCCATATACATATTTGCCTTTTCACAATTTACCATCTATTAAAAACCTAAACCCTTTCCTTTGTCTTGTCATTTCTACACAAATGTTTTGCTCTTTGTTAAAATGGTATATATGCCTCCAGGTCTGACCACCTCTTTAGGGTTTTCACCTTGTTTCCGTGAGCGCCATCCCCAAATGCATATGAAACAAACCTTCTTCTGTTACAGTCTTTTGTCAGTTCAGTTTGCAGGGCCTCAGCTATAATAACTAAGAGGGTAGAGGAAAAGGTTTATTCCCCCCTTTACAGAGCCATTCCAGGGTAGTAAAGCTTAAACCCGTTTTCCTCCCTAGAGTTGCCCAGAATTCATAAAGAACTTTTCTTCCTTTCCTGGAGAGGACTTGCTTACTTTCTAGAAAAAAAGGTTGCTCTCTCTCTACAAGGAGGATAGGTGAGTCATATGTAACATCAGAGTTTCCTAATTTGGGGGTTCCTCTCCTATAATGAACCCCTCTGTATGTACAGGTACCATCTGGCACTCACTATGATCCCCTGTGTATGGGACTTTGAAATCAACATAAGATGTTACTCTGGCTGCTGCTTTTGCCATTCAGACCCAGACTTGGGCACACGCTCAGGAAGCCAAAGCTGCAAAGTACACCCCGAGGGATCCAGCCTGCCCTGCTACCCTTCCTGGAAAATGCCTCACTCTACCCACAGGGGTCAGGCCCCATCCTAATCGAATCCATGCCACATGGTGTTCAAAAGAAGAGAACATTTCCTGATTGAGGGGTTTGGGAGAAGCAGCCAGCTCCCTCATCACAGGTAGCTGGCACTTGGGCTGGATCAGAAAGAGAGAACAATGCCCTGAGGCTGTTCTTCAGAAAGAAGACTCCAAGAAATGGCAGCTGCGGTCTCTTGGGACAAAATCTGGATCTCTTCCCACTGCAAAAAAAAGTGGAGGGGAGGGGAGGTGGGGGTGGGGTAACTTGTTGGCTTGCAAATAAAGTAAAAATCTCAAATCTTTCATAGTTTCTGACTTAACAATCACATCATTTTGCTACATTTGCCTTTTGTTCGCAAGTTCTCACGCCTTGTGCTATTGCACACATATCCTTTTTTTTTTTTGCTGAATCATTTGAAAGTAAATTTTTGCAAAATTATTTTAATGTCTGAATAGTGCCCTATTTTAAGTCTTATCACAATTTAACCTGTCTGTACTACTGGACATTTAGATTATTTCCAACAGTTTGATATTATAAATAACATTGCGATGAACTTTTATAACTAAATCTTTTTTCATGTTCTAAATTCTTTAAGATAAATTCCAATAAGTGTCATTGTTGAGTCAAAGGACAGTTATAGTTTTAAGGTTTTGGTATATATTGTCAGGTTGACTCTCAGACAGGCATATCTGTCTATACTTTCAGTAGCAAAGTTGAATAATACCCTTGTTCTTATACCTCTGCCAGTATAATTATTTTTATCTGTGATATTTTGAGTAAGCAAAAAAAGGTATCCATCTCTTTTTTAATGAGCATTTGTTCATAAATATGGTTGCTCTTCATCAGTATGTTCATTAACCATTACAAAGGAGACCTACTGCCCGAAATTGATCACAGGAAGTCATTAGTAAGTACTGAGGCAACTGTCTCAAGTCTCTTACAAAGGCTGCCCTCTCTTCATATCTGCTCAGGTCTCAGTTTCCCCAAGTTCAAATTGTCAAAAGAAGAATCTGATATAACCTTTTCATGTTAGGTCCTATCCCTGGCCAGGCAATGAGCTAGCTAACTGGAAGTTTAGAGTAGAATTTAGGGACTGAATCCTATCATCCACCTCACATTTCCTCCAGGTTTTGCACAATGAAAATAGATCACGGCCAAATGGGAATCCAATGTCAGCTGTATTCCTGATTGGTCAGAGCCCTACAAATATACACTTGTAGGGCTCTCTGTTATTGGCCAGATGGGAGATAGCAGTGGGGTCCCTCCCCCAACCTCCTGATTTGAAGATAGCTTGGCCTATAGCACAGGCCTGATCAGAATTACATTTCCTCCCCATTCCTAATCACAGGCAGAGAATCTGGAAGAGAAAAAGGTGTACTATGTAAGGCAGAAGAGCCAGCCTGTCTGCCTTTTGGTTTACTGACTGTGCACAGTTTCTCTGGACTATAGCTGGACCATAGTCCAATGAATTTCACAGATCATAACTAATCATATCACTCTTTCTTCCTCCCTGTGGAGACCAGGTATGTTTATATCTGATATTCTCTGTGACAGGCATTTTTCATTTTTGGTTACCCAGTATCTAAATACACTTTCTATTTGAGGGAACTCCAATAACGAAGCTCAAGTGTGGGCAAATAACCCCTTTCCCAGCTCCCGTGACTCTAAAATTTGCATGTAAGCTTCCAACCAGATGCTCCTACCAAAGACCTTTACTCTGGCTGGAGTAAGCAACACAGAGATACAAAAGCAGTTTAGAAGTTAGAGGAAACAATAAAGGCCCCATTAAATGTCCAATGATGGCCATGCCAATGACAGAGCTATTGGATACTAAGCAGTTTCCTCCTGTGTATTAAACTAGTCTCTATTTTTGGCAGCCTAATTACCATGGCTCCTGTACATTCTAAACCTCATTCTCCAGCTTTTCCATCAATTTGTGAGCTATCAAATGTCCTTTTGACATATTCCTTTTCTCTCTAACTAACCAGAGCCAGTCTCCATTGTTTAGGAAACCTGGAAATCTGATTAGTACATACTTCTTTTGCACAGAAGTCACCTTTTCTATGGAAATAAACAGACGAGGTAGCGGGATGCCTCCCTGTCAGTTACTCCTGGGTCAGGTGGCCAGCTGTAGTCCAGAAGAACTTACTATCCTGACTTTTGTGGTAATCATTCCTATGTTTTTCTTTACATTTTTAACCGCTGTATATGTATCCCTAAACAATTTAATTTCATTTAGCCTGATTTTGGACTTAAGATGAATCATATATTCTTTTGTGCCTTACTTCTTTCACTCAGTGTTTATATTTATCCACGTTGCCCAGTAGAGCTGCAATTTGTTCATTTGCATTGCTGTAAAGTATCCTATTGTAAGAATATTTATTTGTTCTACTATAGATAGATACTATGTTGTATTTAGTGTGGGACAATAATAAACAACACTGCTTTTAATATTCTGGTACATGTATCCTAGGGGATTTTTAAGGGCATCTATCTGACAGAATAACAGTCATGGGATATGTGTATCTTTGACTTTTCCTAGATGATGCCAAACTATTTTCCAAAGCGAATATACCAATTCCCCACCAACAGCCTTTGAGAATTTCTGCTGTACTACACCCTCACCAATTGGTGTTATCAAAATGTTTAATTTCAGCCTCCTCAGAAGATGGCTATGATATCTCACTGTGGTTACAATTTTTATGTCCTTGATTAATAATGAAGTTGAGCATATTTGCATATGTTTATTGGTCATTTATAGTTTTTCTCTGGTAAAGTCCCAATTCAAATCTTTTGTCCATTTTTCCAGTATGTTTATCTCTTACCAATTTGAGTTTTCATATGTTGTGGAGACTAGTCTTTTATTAATTATATATGTAGCAAATATCTTCTCTCATGCTGTATCTTGTCTTTTTTTTGCTTGTTTTATGATATCTTTTGATGAACAAAAGTCCTTTATTTTAATATAGTCAAACATATCAATCTTTTCATTTATAGTTGATATTTTATAGCATTTTAAAATTCTTTCTTTACCTTTAAAGTCATAAAGAGATTCTCCTATATTATTTTCTAAAAGCTTTAAATGTCTTTCACATTTAAGCCTAAAAATAATTTTTGTGTGTAGCGTAGGAAAAAAAATTTTTCCCATACAGATACCCAACAGTCCCAGCAGCATTTATTGAAAAGCCCATCTTTTCCCTACTGCATCTCTGTCATACACAAAGCATCTATGTGTGCGTGGGTCTGCTCCTGAGTTCTCTGTTCTTTTCTATCAGTCTATGTGCCATCCTTATGCCTTACGTCTTAATTACTATAATTAATAAAAAAATCTTGATATCTTATGAAAAAAGTTCTCCCAATATCTTGGCAATTTTTAGACCTTTACATTTCCATATAAAATTTTAATTTGCTTGTCGAGTTGCACAAAAAACAAAGTAAACAAACAAAAACCACCCGATGAAATTTTGATTGCAAGTGCATATAATTTATAAATTAATTTGAAGAGAACTGTCATCTTTACCATATATTAAGTCTTTAAATCTATGAACTCTATATCTCTCCATTTATTTAGGTCTTCCTTAACGTAACTCGATAATGTTTTATAGTTCTCTACAAAAAATGGGAACATTAACACAGAGAGCATGTAAGTATGCATACATGCTTAAAATTGTTGTTTTCTTGGTAAATAGAACCTTTCCTTATTGTGAAAGGTTTTATCTCCACTAATTGTTTCTGATCGATAGCAATATAGAAATATTAGCTGTATTCATTCCCAATTGCTGCTATAACAAATTATCACAGCTTAGTGGCTTAAAACAATATGGTATTTGTTATCTTACAGTTCTGAAGTCCAATACAGGTCTTAACTGGGGCAAATCCAAGATGTTGCAGAACTACATTCCTTTCTGAAGGGAGAATCTATTTCCTTGCGTTTTCCAGATTCTAGAAGCCTCCTTCCTCTATTTTCAAAACCAGAAACGTCACATCCTTTTCTTCTGCAAGCTTTTTCTTGCATTCTTTTCTTCTGTAGTCACATCCCCTGACAGACTGATGCTTTTTCTGCCTCCCTCTTTGAGGAAGCACATCCTCTTATCTTTAACAATCTCAGCAAAAAGACAGACAATATACACTAGCATCGATATAGCAATTTCAAAGGACCTTGATGACCTCTGCTTCTGTTTTAAAAGTCCTAAGTCTTGACATAATTACTTTTGCTAGAGAAACTATGATTGATCCAGACTATATGGTGTTGTCAGGATTAGCAGGGTGGGAGGGATACAAACAATTCAAACAAACCACCACCACCAAGAAAATACCACTATTCTTGTCTTAAAAAACTTATAGACTACTTGGGATGAGAAATCACATGAATAAATATAAAATTACTATGGTGTGTGTCATGAAAAAGAGAACATGAAGACCACAGCAAGATGAATGATTTATTCCATAAGTTCAGAGAAAGTGATCAGGAGGAAGGCTAGATTGTTCTTGTAGAGGGAATAACTTGGTCAAAATCCCTGTATCAGAAAGGAGCATTGCTCACTGACTGACAAGGCTAGTATGGCTAGAGAGAGCGAGCACAGTGTGACATGAGAATAAAAACATAGGTAGGGCAAGACCATGCACATTATTGTAGCTATGTTAAATATTTTATATTTTATCTTAAGTGCCATTAAAAGCCATTTAAATGTTTTAAGGGAGTGAGGAAGGGTAAGGTAGGCATGAACAAATTTGTATTTGGAAAAGATCACTGTTAGCGTACTGTAGAAAACAGACTGGAGTTGTGCCTAAGTGATTGCAAGAAGATACACTGAGTTTTAAATTGATTTCCAACTGACAGAGCTTTATACATTCCTGTCCCCTACTTTCCCGGGTTATATTGAAAAGAAAAATCCGTTAAATGAATGAAAGAAGCTTTTGGATGAGTGATTATTTGCTCTGCAAAATGGCTCACTTCTTTATTTTGCAAATTTTTTTTTCCCACTGATTAGTCTGTAATTTGAGAAGACCGACTTGCTCTTGAAAGAAGTCAGGAAAACAAGGCAACAGGGTGTCTACACACTCTGTAAGGCCTTAAAGGATGAGACCCCAGACAACTGAGTCTCAATCTCTAGATGTTTCATGGCTTTAAATACCATCATCACCCTGATGACTCTCAAATTTATATCTCTTGTCCACACTTCTACCCTGAACCTCAGTGTCTAAATCTAATTGTCTACTTAATCTCTCCATTTTGGGCACTTTAAGATTTCAAACTCAACACGAAAAAACAAAATTCCTGATTTCTGCCTTCAAAATTTCTTCTACAACTCAGTTCTTCCCGAGTTGCTCACA
Organism: Macroglossus sobrinus; assembly: GCA_004027375.1. NCBI lineage: Eukaryota > Metazoa > Chordata > Mammalia > Chiroptera > Pteropodidae > Macroglossus > Macroglossus sobrinus. The sequence continues at coordinate 51,129 of PVKZ01003274.1, forward strand.
ATGTCTCTTTTATCTCATATACCACATCTAAATATTAAATCTTATCAGACATTCTTGTTCTGAAATATGTTCAGAGTTCAATTCACTTTGCACCACCTCAACCACTACCACTCTGGCCCAAACCACTATCACTATTGATTATTGCAGTTAACTTCTTGATATCACTTTTCACTAACTAATTTATTTATGTTCATCTGGCTCCCTCTATGTAATCTCTGGGAGACAGGACCTGTCTCATTTAGTGCCATGAACCCTAGGCAACCTCGCAGATGATCCACAAATACTTGCTGGAATAAATAAATACTGTACACCACCACATATGCAGTTATTCACTTAAAGCGATGTTTGGGTGTGTGAAAAATAATAATAGGGGGCTTTTACAAATGAAAAATAAATACTCTTAAGACAAAGCAGTGAATAGAAAGTAGGTTCAGCTAGTTGATGCAGTTTCTCCGTAAGCTGTCCCAGTTTCCCTCAGCAGGCAGATTTTCCATGTAAGCAAACAGCCCTCTATTTTGGGGCACTGCGGGTGTAAAGCTTCGTACTCCACTCCACACCTCACCCTTACCCGACCACCTAACAGCCCCAGCCTCGTCCTTGTAGAGCAATGGGCGAGCCCACTGGGCTTCGGATGGAAAATGCACTTCAACACTCTCCAGGTCCTCACAGCTTTAAATGTGTGTAGCATAGGAAAAAAGATGACAGATGACAATGGATCCTAGGCCACACGGCGACTTTAATTGGACAGCAAAGGGGGGCATTTTCCACTGTACTAGTAACTTAAAATCAAAAGTCAAAGAAATCACTTTCAGAGACTGACTCTTCCACCTGGCTACTGGTTAAGGAGAAGAGCGCACGCCGCAGAGAGAGGGTATCCCCTCCAGCCTCTGAGGCTGATGGGAAGCAAAATCGGCGTCAGTTACCCTGACCCAAAATGGCAGGTTGCTCCGTCGCGAATATAAAGGCGAGAGGGCCGTTGGGAGACAACAAGTTGAGAAGAGAGAATGAGAGCATCATTTTCTTGCTCCAACATGTAGGCGGAAGTTACAGAAAACAGACTAGTCAAGGAGGACGCAGCACACAAATGGCAGAAACAGCCCAACTGGCGAGGGTGGCCAAAGGCGACACCGACCTGATCAAGATGGCGCTGAATGTTCTTACCGCGGAACGCAAAGGAGGCGGTGACCATCCTGATCCAAGATGGCGGCGCCGGTTGAGGCGAGTTGAGGGGCAGGGAGCGCAGGGAGCGTCATTGCCCTCTTTCGAGATGGCGGCCGCCGTGGGCGCTGTTCCTGGCTCCGCCCCGCGGCCTCAGCCCCGCCTCCCTCGCCCCTCCCACCGCCCCCTCGCAGTGCCAAGTCCCGACGGTGGTGCTCGCGCTAGAAGAGCGTGCTCCTGGCACTTGACATGGCGGCAGCGGCGGCAACTGCAGCGACTAAAGGGAATGGGGGCGCCGGGGGCCGGCCTGGAGCCAGCGAAGCCAGCGGCGCGCGGAAGAAGAAGGGCCCGGGGCCTCTGGCCACGGCGTACCTGGTCATCTACAATGTGGTGATGACAGCGGGGTGAGACTGAGGCTCAGGGAGGCGGGAACAAGCCTGGCGGGTTAGGGGGCTCTGCGACCGGTGGCGCGGCCGGGCCTGGCCCACCGCGCGCAGTGTAGCCCCGGCGGTCGGCGTGCGGGACCTGGCACCTGGGTCTGAAGGCAGCCGAGCGCTGCTGAACGGCCCCAGTGCCTGCCTGGAACTCCCTCCTGGGCGTTGTTTCCGAGCAAGTTCCCAGGCAGCGGGTGTGCCCTGAGCTGGAGTTCGGGGCTTCAGCGGGGAACGGGGAAGGCTACCGAGGCGCAGGTCCGGAGGGCCTTAGGAGGAAGGGTGGGCTGGTCACAGGTCCAGGTCTGGGGGGCGGTGCGCCAAGCGATCCTGCAGCGTGAGAAAGCAGCCAGTCACGAATGGCGAGCTCTTTACCCCAAAGGGAGTGGAGAAAGCTGTGGCTGCAGAGTGACCATTTATTTAGGCGCTGTTTTCAAAATCCAGGCTGAGCTATAATCTGAAAGGTAATGGAAAAGCTTTCAAAGTTTTGACCAGTGACATGAGCAGAGGTGTGCTTAGATGAGTTTAGACTTTTTTTTTTTTTTTAGGGTAGATTGGGGAGGAGAGGGAACAGAGGGAATAGATCCACCAACGGGTTTTACTCCTCCTGTTTCTCCCTCATCTCAGTCCATCCCTTATCACAGCCAGTTTTTAGTTCTAGTTCTGACACTAGCTAGCTGTGTGGCCTTGGATAAATTACTTTCTCTTGGCTTCCGTTTTTTCATCTGTAAAACTAAAGAGTTGAGCTAGGGAGTAGCCAAGCTTCCTCCACTTTGATCCCTTGGTTTTTGGTGAGGAAGATCGCAAGAGCAGACTATTATTATTTTTTAATTTTATTCCTTTGTAAAACATTTTCTTTAACATTTTACTATGAAAATTTTCAGACATACAGACAAGTAAACTTGAAAGAACTGTATAGTGAACGTCCGTTTTTACTTATTTTTACCTTAGGCAATATATTGGCAGTGTGCAAAATTCAAAATATATACAAGGGCATACAGTGAAAATCTTCCCTCTCAGCCTTAAGGCTCTTCCAACCAGAATCGCTCTCTGGAGGCTACTTATTTTGTGTATCCTTTAGATGTTGATACAAGCAAATATAAATATAAATGTAAATATAAATATATATGCATCCCCCCACCTGCATGCACCCTTTTTTAAACACAAATGCTAATGACATATTGACATTTCAGCTTCTTGCTTGTTTCGCACACACATACAAAACATCTTGGGAGGACCATAGGCTTTATTGATAGAATTAGAAATGGTCAGTGTTGAAACCTAGGCTCAGAGAAGTTGTGACTTGACTTGTTTGAAATCACAGAACTTGTCAGTATTAGACTTGTATCTAAACCTTTCTCTTGACTCACTGAAGAAACATTACAAATTTTATTACATAAACAGTCGTAGTGATTTTAAAGGAATATCCAGAACCCATATTTATATGTAAAATTCTTGCCTTAGCAAGGGCATTGATGAGAGCTGTGGACCTGGAGAGGGATTTTAAGGTACACTGAGGAAAAAAGAAGTCATTATTCCTGGGCAATGAACATAGAGAGGTGGGTGGAGGGTAAGTAGTAATCTCTTAAACCAGGAAGAGAAATTGGAATTGTGAGAGTAAAGTAAGCTTTTCCCTAGGCTTCCAGTTACACCATTAATGAGTTCATTTCTTTTACAAACTCTTTTTTGATGTCTTTGTATGACAGTTTCTAGAAATAACGTAGATCACACACATACCTGATTACCTAGTTAATATTATACATATAGATAAATCTATTACTTCCTTGAAAGAGACACACCTTAATAAAGGGCTATTCATTTCATTATAGAACTTAAATAAAAAATTACAGGGCCTATGAAATTTATTTTTAAAGACAGTAGAACAGAAATGTAACATTTACAGTGTTATGTTGAAGTGCTTTTCTGTTTTACATTTTGTATTGATCTGAGTTTCTTTACTGAATTAATTTTGGGAAATTCACCTTAAAAAAAACCTTTTGTTTATTTTTAAAAACCCTTCTATTCTTCATTTGCAACTTCAGAAGGATAGATTTTAAAGTATGGGTGTGTTCCAGTGAGATACTTGCAAAAATAGTTTAAAACATCTTTTCTCCACCCTATTATTATTACAGACTTTTTAACTGCACAGGCCATTTAAATTTTTCCTTTAACACTTTTTTTTTTCTCTTAGGCTTTCTGGCACTTAATTTAGCTGCTCAAGGACCAATTTAGCTTATTCAACTTCATTTTGGCCTTGTTCTCAACAGGCAAGATTGCCAAAAAGCCGAGCTCCAGATGGGTGAGGTGCCACTGTGCTTTTGCAGACACTCTTGGTATAGTGCAACATTTTTGTGCTTTGACATTTGAGAGCTATAGTTGATTAATTCAGGACACTAATTCTTGAGGTCACCTTTAGCAGTTACTAAATCTTTCCGTTACCTTAGGTTTTACTTACCTTTTTTTTCCTGATTGTTCTTTTTTCTCTTTTTTCTTAGATGGCTTGTTATAGCAGTTGGTCTGGTCAGAGCATACCTGGCTAAGGGTAGCTATCACAGCCTTTATTATTCCATTGAAAAGCCTCTAAAATTCTTCCAAACTGGAGCCTTATTGGAGGTGGGTCCTGAGATTTCTTGTTGTTGATTTCTATTGTTATAAAATTAAAAAGCGCTATTAAATTATATTGAAATAGCCATATCTCTTTTGGATTTGCTTTAAATTTTGAAAATTTGCCTCAGCGTACTATAATGTTGATAACTAGACCATCTTTTTTGATGTTCTAGATAAAGTAAAATCTCATTTAACTTGTATTACCTGGAATATATTTTACATGCAACTATCATTGGAAATCAAATGAACAAGCAATTTATATTGGGATATATATATATATTTTTAATCTAGGGACATCCTAGGGAAGTGTTAGCAAACTCAGATACTTTCTGGGGCCAGGCATATAATGGAAACAGTAAAATTGTTGGGTGTTAGATGTCAGGAGTGATAGATGTAAAAATGGTAGAGTCTGTCTAAATTTTAAAAATTAGTTTTAAATCTGAATTTTTAAAAAAAGAAAAACTTATAAATTTTCTGGTATTGGGGTAATGTATCTCTAGGACTCTCTCCTGGGGTCAGCTCATATTAGGATTTTTGAGTTGCAAGTAACAGAAACCCAATTCAAACTATTTTAAGCAAAAAAGGAATTTACTGGCTTCTGTAGTTGGTAAAGATATAGATTTAACTTACAAAATCAAAGGAACTAACTCAGGAATGAGAACCAAGGATTTGACATTGCCATACTCTTTCCATCTCATCAGTGCGTCTCTCTCTTTCTTGTTGAATGTTGGTCTTAGGCTCTCCTACTGCAGACAGCCTTCTCTACATGGTAGGAAATGGTGAGGGAGTTTATTTTTTTCAGTATCTGTGTCACAGTTCTGGGGAAGGATTCTGGTCGGCCTTACTGATTAGACTAATCATTCTTGCCAGTGATTTGGCAGATCAAGGACACATGCCCATCCTCTAGCCAGGGGACTATAAACTTTGATAATGGAAAGGAGAAATGGGGATAGCTTTGGGCACAAAAAGTCAATAGCTGCCATAGTTCATTATGCTGAAAAACCTCAGGTTGAAGAAAGCTGGTATTCTGTTTCATGTCACTTAGCCTCCAGTGCAAGCCCCTCATGTATTTCAGAAAGATATTTAAGAAAAAAAAAAGTTTACTTTCATGAAATGAGATGTATACCTAACCCTCGCACCCTCTCCTTTGAAAGCAGAAAATTATAGATTTTTTGTTTGTTTGTTTTCCCCTTTCCTAGGAAGAGAGAGATTTCAGTGCCGTTCATATTTACACATTTTTAGTATATGGTGTGATGAAATGAGCTTCCAGCTGAAGGCTGAGTACCCTTATTCTAAGTAGGTTGGCTTTACCAACTTACTCTCTGAGTTTGGGCAAGTCATTTATCTCTTGTTCATCTTATTTTCTCATTTGTAAAATAATTGAGTTAAAGTAGATTTCCAAAGCCCTTTCTACCCTAATAGTTTGAGGCTGAGGAAACTATCAGATACTAGTGTGGGCAATTTTTGAACTTAGTCTTGAATTTTTTAGAAGGGAGCAGTAGTGAGTAGGACTTTGTCTTCTGGAGCTTGGGCCAACACAGTTCTCTCAAGCTGTAAAAAAGCAAGTTTGGGGTCAAGATCATCAGAAACTGCCCCAGTGCTTAATACACTAAGAAATTGGAATACCCCCATCCTTGATTTATGCGGATTATCCATTCCACACACTTTTTTTTTAACATGGAAGAAAACTACGTAAAAAGAGTCTACCAATATGAAAAAAAAATACACTAAAGAAATAGGCTGATATAAGTCATAAAAAATATTTACTGTATATGAAGAAAATTTTGAGTTTGCTAAGGATCCAGATGTCACGCTACTTCTAATACTTTCCTCTATTTTTTTTATTGTTCGGACTGTGGATTTCCCATACAATTTAGCAGTTGATGAAGGTTTTTCTCATTTTTCAAGTTAATTTAAAATTTTCATTTTCATATCCAAAGATACAGATTTTCACTTCTTCGTTTTTATTAAATATTTTCTAGGTATTTCCTACTTGTGCACATAAAAACAAAGGTCGGCTTTCCCATTTTCCTTGGGTAGTATTTTTGAAGATCAATTTTTTGTGCAGACGGAGACACATTGTTAATACGCACATGGATATATAATACTTTATGCGGGGTCAGTTCCAAGTTTTCAGTTTTCTTAAAAAATTGATTTTTTTTTACCTCTACTGATATATGTCCCTTTTAAAAATGTTATAAGTAAAAACAGCTCATATATAATATTGGTTACTTGTGCTTACTTACACTTAGTTATAATGTGTTATCTTTAAGTGCTAATGATGTAAGCACAAAGTAATATGCATAAAAGTTAGAATATCTGTCATTGAATTATGATGCAATTGGTGTGTCATGCCAACTCCTACAGCTACCTAACAGTTTGTTAAATTAGTTTCAACTGTAACCAATGTGGTGCAACAATCAATTTTCAAATGTTCCAGTGATAATTGTGTGTTAGTATATATTAGTTCTTTGTACATTGCCTAGTTAGGCTATTGTTTTTTAGAAAGAGTAATTGCCAGTAGTGGAAATGAAAAAGAACCTCATAAAATGAGACCACATAAATAGATACAGCATATAAAAGGGTTTGCATAAACGGGGAGTATTTACTGCTTATCAAAAACCTTGGGTAAATTGAAGGACGGGAGTACTTCAACAATTTAAAGGGGATTCTATTTCTGTAAGAATTTATTTGAGGTATTATTTTTAGAATTTATATCTTAGGGACGGTAGTGACATTAAATAGTGTGACACACAATCCACTCAAGAACCAAATCTTAGACTTTGAAGGATAAACCCATTTATCCCTATAGAATTTTTAATAGGGATTTAAGAAAATATTTTGGAGTTTTGGTTTTATCTCTTTCATTCCCACTGAGAACCAAATAGGTGACAAATCATGAATTTGATTTTGGAAAAAGAACTCTCATAATGAAGTGAAGACTCCCAAGAATATGCAGAGAATTAGCCTCCCAGATGTCTGTGATGGCAGAAATCCCCTTAGCCTGGGGCAGTAGAGAAGGCTTACTAAAACTTTATTTCCTGAGTTGTTGGTTAAGGAGTGTTTCATTGCCTAGCAACTTACATTGTACGATTACATGTGGACAGTATTCTTTAATTACAAATAAGTTATTCTTATGGGAACTTTTAGTGATAATATAGCTGTTTAAAGGAGGAGAAAATGAATGCAGGGAGGTCAGCTAGTCATTTGTGTCACAATACTGAATGTTATTCTTTCACAGGTTCAGTGGGCATTTGCTTAAAAAGCAAATTTAGAATACTCGTTCTCAAAAAACTTCAAATCTTAGGAAAATAAAACACTTTGCTTTTTAACAGATTTCAAAACATTTACTAAGTGAGTACAGGAGTGTAGTAGTATAATACAAAAAGACAATTTTGTTTCTGAAGAAATTAAGTGATTTGCAAAATAGGTACAAAGGTATATTTAGTTGATGTTACAATAATATAGCTTTTTATTAAATGGACATAAATTCTAATTTTTTTGTACATACTAATCCGAGAATGTCTTAAATATTTTTAATAGATAACTTTCCAAATTATTTCATGGATGATAATTTAAATATGTATTTGAGTCACTGTAATGGGTGCTATGGAAGTTGAGCCTTAGCTAATAAAAAGCTTAAAATCTTCTTGGGTAGGTGATTAAAATAGGAAATTATTTTTAATTAATGGCTGGAAATTACAATAACCTCCTTAACTAACCTACACAATAAGGGAGATTCATTATAAGATATAGGCTGTCCCATGGAATCCAGGCACAGGGATGCCACTGGGCCTTACAAAGGGCCTATAGTCAGGGCCTGGAGTCCATAGGGAACCCAGGACTTCTGGCTCTGTCTCTTGTCTCTGCTATTCTCTTTGTCTCTGATTGTTTCTTGTGATCTTGCAGACTAATTATTTGGGTTTCTTAGTCTACATGGCAGACCACTAGTGGTAACACAAAAGCTCCTGAGATTGTAGCTCCTGTAATCAAGAGAACAGATAGTTAGAATCTTAGTCCCCATTCCACATTTCAAGTAAAGGGCCTGATTTGTCCAGTTTGAGTTGGTGCTCCTTCTGGACCAATCACCTGTACCCAGGAGCACATTAACTATATAGAAATTAGAGAGAAAGGACAGTTACTAGAAAAAGAGGTGTTAGGTGGAAAGCTCAAGAAGTATTTACCAAAGTACTGAGACACAGTAAAGATAATGTATGAGATGGTTTATCAATTGACAGAAAGTAAAATGCTCATAATCCTGTGGCCAAGAGATCAGTGTGTAAACAGATATAGTGTGTTGTATTGATCTTGAGTAATCCTGAGAGCTAATTAACATAGCTGGCAAAAATATATTTTAAAGATGCCATCAATAGATAAACAGAATGTGTTGTCTCCATATGTAAGATGAATGAATTACTGGTACATGTTATAACATGGATGGATCTTAAAAAAATATTATGTTGAAAAAGCCAAACATGCAAAAAAACACATACTGTGAGATTTCATTTATGAAATGTCCAGAATAGGCAAGTCCATGGAGACAGATAGTAGATTAGTGGTTGCCAAGGGCTGTGAAGGGAAGAGAATGGCGAGTGACTGTTAATGGGTACAAGGTTTCTTTTTAAAGTGATGAAAATGTTCTTGAATTGGATAGTGGTGACAAGTTGCACAACCTTGTGAACATACTAAAACCCACTGAATTAATTGTACAAGGAGACAAGATATGTAGATTTTATGGTGTGTGAATTATATCTCAATTTTTTTTAAATGTCATTTATCTATAATGAGCTGTGGGTAAGTTTTTACTTCAGTCTTTTTTTTTTGTATCCATGATATTTATAGATAAAGACAGACTCTTATGTTTCTAGCTTTGTTAGAATTGAACTAAAGATTAGAAATTAGTAGATTGATGCTTTATTATGGCAGTTTAAAATTATTTTTGAGAGAATTTGAATTTCTAAATATGTTTAGTTAACATAAAACTGTAATTATAGCAGACACTTCCAATTACTCATGATTAGATTCGTCTCTGTGATTGACGATGAGGATTCCAGTGGGTTAAGGATTGCTCTGCAAGGCGTTAATTGTTGAGACTGATGTAGACCATCTTTAGCGTCACTGTATATATCCTTTACTTACCACTGACCATCTTGAAATGTCTAGTGGACCACAGAGATTCCGCTCCCTTTCCTCCCTACACTCTTCAAGATCTATTGCTTGAAACTCCTTTAAATCTACAAAAAGAAAAGGGGGAAACCCAGTCTTATTTGTGAACTTTTCCTAGAGTTAACCTAGGGCTGGGTCTAAAATGAACTTCCCTGGAACTGGTTTTGAAGAAGCAGAGAAAGAGAGAAGATGGCTTTTGGTGTATTTTCTAATTCCCCACTACTATTTGTCTAGTTTAACTCTTCATGCCTCATCTCACAGCTCTCCGGATTCTTAAACAAATAATCAAGAAACTGATTTTGGAAATTTCTCTTAAGAGTAGCAAAATCTTAAAAACTTACAGTGTCCTTAATAAGAAGAGGGCCCCCATCTTGTCTCCTTGCCAGCTTCGATATCTTTTTCCTATAACACTAGATGATATTTTTCCCACAGAGATGCTAAGGGTTTTTAGTTTCTGTGATGTTATTAATACAGTAATATACTTCAGGCACATTATGTCTTAAGTTTGCTTTTGTGAACTCATCTGTGGCCATAACCATCATCTGTAATGTAATGTTTTTCCTCCTGGAAACATGCTGATTTCCTAGTACTAGTAATTTTAAGAAGGGATTTTTGAAACATTGTGTGCACATTTTAGACTACTTTTATTCTGAAGACTTGTTTCAAGAAAACAGACCTCTTAAAAAGACTTCTGAAAAGCCAGTAGAGCAAGTCATAGTGGAGATATCTAACATAGATAGCAATGACAACAATAGACAAACCAACTTCAAAAACAACTTGATGACTAGAGAGAAAATAGAACTTGGGTATAATTAATAATTGTCAACATTAGAAGGGGAAGGGAGCCTGTGGGAAATAGAAGCCCACCCACACAGGCCTGCTTGCCAACTTAAGCAAAAGAAGTAAATTGCTATGGTATTCAAAGAGATAAGAAAGCTAGTGGCTATAGAAAGGACTGTGCTGCAATTTTTAAAAAATAAAGTAAAATATTGATGTGTCAGGATAGGAAAGAGGCCACAGTGCAGATAAATAGGTGAAGATTCAAAAAAGGCAGGAGTTCCTAGTTATAGTCTCATATAAAATAGATTATAAGACTGAAGTCATTGGTAATTTTCAGAGCTAACCATTTGAAATGTAAAAGAACATTACAAAATAGTAGTGCCAAGCACATCAGAGATATTATGTGTTGGTGAACTAGCTGATGTGTGAATGATTATCTGAACAACAGAAAAACAATATATAGAAAAGTAGAGAAACTCAACAGACTAATAATAATTTAATAGAACCAATATATTTGAAAACAGATTAAGAGTATACAATCTGTTAAGAAAGTAAGGCTATAAGAAGTAGAAAAGGTTGGATGTGTAACTCCTAAGTAATCAGGAGAAATTGTAGATAACTTTCCTGAACTGAAAGACCCTTTCAGTATGGTTATTCAGAGTATGTAGAGTTCTACATAGGAAATGTTTTTCAAGAAAAAAAATCTCTTCTTTTTTAGGCACGTACTTGTTAAAATTTTCAACTTAAAACAAAGATCATAAACTGTAATAGTAGAACAATTTGGATCCTTAGACTTTGAAGAATTAAAAAATCCTCAAGAAGCTAGGAGAAAGCATTAGGTTCCTGGGTAACAGACCATGCAATTTCCTATAGATGGAGACGTTTTGAAAACAGCTACAAGTAGTAATGGAATTTTAAAGAACCTTAAATGGTTCTTAACTATTATATAAATAAATGAATAAGATTAACCAAGTTTTTAGATTAGTACTGTCCAATAGAACTTTCTGCAATGATAACATTCCATGGTATTTATTACAGTAGTCACTAGTCACATGTGGCTATTGAGCCCTTGAAATATGGCTGGTGGGATAGAGAAACTGTTTTTAATTTTATTTACTTTTAATTTAAATGTATTATTATTTTTTTTAGATGAGGCAACCCTTGGTTGACCTCACAGATTACAAGGACCTCGTCAGCTTACAATCTCTTATTTTTTATTTTTTACGCCTACAGCACCTGATCTTCCTAGGTGGTCTGTCATCCAAGTACTAACCAGGCCTGACCCTGCTTAGCTTCCGAGATCAGACGGGATCAGGCTTGTTTAGGGTGGCATGTGGCTAGTGGCTACTGCACTGGACAACACAGCTTTAGACTACAGTATATACTGTAAGGTGTCCATGAGGAATTTCTAAGATATTTCAGATTTTATCAGAGTAGAATGAAGGGAGAAGTTGGACAAGCCTAACAAGAAAAATTTAATGCCACTCCAGAGTTTATAAACTTCTTAATTCATAAGACAAAAATAATGAGAATAATTATTACATTATGCTGTTTTCATATTAGAAAAATCAATAGAAAAAAAGCAAATTGCATATATTGGAAAAGATATAGAAGGTACCTATCAAACTGATACTAGTGCTTACCTCTGTGGTGGGGAATGGTATTTGGGGGGAATAAAAGGGAATTTCTACTTTTTACTCTATTTAGTGTGTGTTTATATATCACTTTGTGAATTTTAAAATAAAAAAGATATACTGTAAAAGAATTAGAAAATAAAATATAATGGAAAACAAAAAATGAATGAGGAAAATAAGATTTAAAGTTCTTTGAAAAAGGAATAAGCAGCTTAGATAGGTTATCTTTGATTTAAAGTGAAGTACAGAATTTTTCATCTGCTGTAAAAATTCTGTTAAATTTGAAAAATACAGTAACAATAATAAACCTATAAAGTGATTGACTAAATAACAGAAATGCATGTTTTTAATGTTTTTGCAGATGGACTCATTCTTTTTATTAAAACAAAAAGGTGTGGAGGTGGTTACCAATTTGAAAATCAAAATCCAACAATCTGTTGCCTATAAAAGACTGACTTAAGCTTGTTAAAGCCTCCCATGACCAGGCAAACAAGAAAAGCAGGACAGTTCAGTCATAGCTTTAAGATAAAGTCAATTTTAAATCAGAAGCCAAAGAGAAACTTGCAGAGTTTGTAACTTGACATGCAGAAGGAACATGGGAGACACATTTTGGTAGAAGTAGTTGATGGGTGAATGATTATCGTAGAAAAGCTGACAGGAATGTTTTAGAAGTAAATAGAATTATACTTAAGAGATGTCACAATATATGTAAAAGAACACTGAAGATTAGAAATTTGGGTACTAAAACTTGGTTTTGCCACTTGATCTTAACCTCTCTAAGCCTCCATTCAATATTTGCAGTGAATATGCTGGATTAGATGACCTTAAGTTTTTTCCCACTTTTAAGTTCTGTAAGGCTTCAATATTTCACAATCAGCACATGAAAATTAAGCAATAAATTAATAATTTATAGAGCTGAATATAGCAAGAAAGGTAAAATTAGGTAACAGAGAAAGTCATGTTATTTAAGGAAATTTCACTCATTTCAACCTTTAAAGGACTTTGAAAACAGTTTTAGAGTGGAGTCTTTGAGGGAGCAGCCCCATCAATAGCTCTTTTTCTTGCCTTGTTCTGAACATTGAGAAATAACTCAAAGCAGTTGCATAAGAGTCCCAAAGAACATGTTTATTAGTGGTAAAGGCCTAGTGGAGGCTGTGTGTTAGGGTGCAAGCCTAATGGGTTTGCTGACTGCACTCCAGAATTAGACTTGCCACCCACCCTGTCCTCAGCAGCAGCTCTGGGGTGGCATGGAGGAAACCAGAGAACTTGAGGTTCTTTGTGGAAACTCTAGGATGGAGCTGAGTTGAGCATGCCACATTTATTCTTCCCAAATTTCCTGCTCAGAAGGATCATCATTTCCCTAGGTAAAGTGATTAAATGGTGGGGAGAGACCAGAAATATCCAGGAGAAAACCCTCTCATGTAAACCAGAGGAGCGGGGAAACATGTTTCCCTCTAATCTTAAGTGCTATATATTCATTGTAGAAAAAAACCTATATAAGCAAAAAGAAGAAAATGTATGTTGGACATAAGCTCATACCTACAGATAATCACTGTTAATGTTTTGGTGTCTATCCTTCAAGACTACATGTTACTGTATAGGTAAGTTTTAAGCAAAGATGGAATCATATATACATGTAGTATGAAAATTTTCAAAACTAACCTGTTATTGGTAAACATAACTCAAATTAGCTCTGGACCTCTCCACAAAAGTATGAGTGTAGGAGACATGCGCTGTGGAGCTGCCCGGCTCAGGGTGTTTTATCCTGTCTGGATGTTTACCCTGTTCTCGCAGCTGGACCCGTAGCAGCTGTGTCTTGATTCCCTGACTCTGCCTCTCACACCATAGCTGGCTAATCCAAGGGTGCATTCCTGGCCCCAACTGGCCTGTCAGACTTTTTTCCCCAAAGAGTTTGTAATTTTAGTGGAAAAAAAGTTAAGTTGGTATTCACTGTAGCCAGATCACATTAAATCCGTGAACTGTATCTGAGGTCTCCAGTTTCTCTTGAGACTTGTTAAACTTTTGGGATTTGTTGTTGTTGTTTTACCTTGAACTAAAAATGAAATTGAAGGATGATAGGTGGAGAACAAGAGGATTTTAGGGCAGTGAAACTACTCTGTATGATGCTAGGATGATGGACAGACACATCAGTGGTCCTTATGCATTTGTCTAAACCCACAGAACATAAACCACCAAGAGTGAACCCTAATGTAAACTATAGGCTTACAAAAATAATTGTTTTATTTTTTCAAAAAAGATGTTTCCAAGTAACCTATTGTGGAAAATGGTATTTGACATTGAGGTTATATTTTAAAATTAAAATCAGCTTATTGCTGGTAGGTGGAAATATAATAAGAGTTCAAGAGGAGAGAGCTGTTTACCACACATTTTCAAGGGAGATTTTGAATGTGGCATTTCTTCTAAATGTTTTTCAATGAAATATGCTTATTTTAGTTCAGTGATTCTTGGTAGATCTCAGAAAGAGCAGCCCCACCTGCCAGAGTGCCCTTCAGAAAATTGTGAGAGTATTTTGACTGTTAAAATGGATACGGATGCTGCTGACTAGATGTCCTACAGTGTCTGAGATGGTTCAACTCAGTGAAGAATTATTTTGCATCCCCTCTGGCTTTTTGTATATTCTCCCAGGCTAAACCTCTCTACAAATATAAATCGACAGTTTTGTAGAACATATTAATACTAAAAAATATTTATGAGAAATTAAAAAGCTTATTAGAAGATGGTCATCTTAGTTTTCTGTTAGTGCAAAAGAAAATACTAGCTTAACAAAATAACCAAATTTAGCAACTTAAAACAACACTCATGGTTCTGTAAGTCAGAAACTGGGCTTGGTTCTGTTCTCTGCTCAGAGTTTTACATGACTGAAATTAAGATATCAGCGTGGCTTACTGGGAGCTTTGGAAAAGAATCTGCTTCTAAACTCATTTAGCTTGTTGGCAGAATCCTATTCCTTGTGGTTGTAAGTCTGAGGTCTCCATTTCTTTGGTGGCTGTCAGCTAGAGGTCACTCCTAACTCCTAGAGTCTGCTCTTTGCATTTGGCCCCTTCCATCTTGGAAACTAACAATGAGTCACAGACTCCTTGTTCTTTGAATATCTCTGATTTACCCTTCTTCTACTAGCCTGAGGATACTCAGCTTTTCCAGGGATCATTTGGTTGGGTCAGGCCTACCCATGTAATCTCCATACCTTAAAATTAATTGACTTGGGACTTGGATTACATTTGTAAAATCTCTATACTGCAGTACCTAGATTAGTGTTTAATTGGATAACCAAGGAACAGGAATCTGGGGAATTATCTTTGGAATTCTGCTTACCACAGTTTTTGTGAAGAGGGAACCTAAATGTAATAAAGATATCTCAAAATAATTGAGTAATATGT
Source organism: Macroglossus sobrinus (assembly GCA_004027375.1). Taxonomy (NCBI): domain Eukaryota; kingdom Metazoa; phylum Chordata; class Mammalia; order Chiroptera; family Pteropodidae; genus Macroglossus; species Macroglossus sobrinus. Next base: position 66,303 of record PVKZ01003274.1, read on the forward strand.
TCACTCGGCACATTCTGTTCTCAAAGTATTAAACACTTCTGGCTTGCATATTTAGTTGAAAAGGATTTCAGTGCAGTAATGTTGTTACTGCAAAAACAATGAAAGAAACATTGAAAATATGTGATAAGAGATTTGAGATTTCCTGTTCAGACTTCAATTATTAAGTTAGTAGAGACACACGAAATGCAGGGATCTTACTGGATTTCTTTAATATGGACTATTTTAATAATATATTATTGTCTTTTGGGAGAATGACTTTTTAGTTTTGGGAGAATCAGGTTTTTAGTTTTATCCTAAAACTATCCCCAGTCTATTACACAACTGCTTTATTACCTCTTATATTACTTTTTCCCCCCCAATCCACCTTCTTTGTCTCATCCCACCACTCAAAGAAAATGGTCTCCAAGGTCTTTTTACAGACTAGACACTGATTGTATATCTCAGCGAGACTTCAAGGCAGAAAGATAGGGTTTTTTTGTGGTAATTTCTTCTTACTTCATCCTGTGACTTAACCTAGGGCATTATTTTGGCACCACACGTAGAAACATAATACTTAGTTCATTTGCAATAATATGTACTTCCTCATTTTCTCTGTTTTTACTATTTTCCACGGCACATTATTCTAACTTCACTTAAGATTACTTCCCTTTTTCTATTATTATTTTAATAATATTTTTATAGTAGTGTTGCTCTGCACCTCTGTTCTTCTATTTTCCTATACTTGTGCAAAGTGGTTTCTGATATTGTTATTTTTTAATTCAAACTTAATCATTATACATCTGACTGCTTTATTGTGTCATATGTTTCCAAACATTTATATACCAAAATACATATTTTCATTAAGTTAATTTATTTTTTATGTAGCAGTTAAGACAGTGTATTTCTCTGAAAATTTTGTGTAGGTATGTTATATCATCTATGAATTTTATTTCAGAATAGTAAAGGAAGCATTATAAAATATATGTGATTAAAAAGGGGAGATTGGATCTAATGGGACTAAGACATGTTGTTCTATCACACAGAGAAAATGTCATAGCCCTTAAACACTACATAAATATATATCCTTTCTGCAGTGTCCTGTTGTTGATCAGCCTAAATGTCTTGCCACATACATGGATAGAACAGGTTTTCTGTCTAGGAACTGTCTTGCTTCAAAGCATGTTCTTCATTCATTTCTTCCATTTCTCATTTTAATCTACATATATCTTTTAGTTTTCTTCAACTTTGCAGCAGGAGGTTCAGCTTGTTTTGTAATATTCATACATTTGAGATTCTTAGTTTTTTTCTGGAAAAGATAAGATTTAGAGTATAGTAATTCTTTTTGTTCTCTTATCCGTTATCAACAAATTTATGCAGCTTGATTTTTTTAATCCAACCTGCCCCAACTCCCCAAAAAACAACTTAGTGAAATAGCATAGTCACCCATTATCTGTAAGGAACGATACCCAATAGATGCTTGAAACTATATATAGTACCAAACCTTATATATACTATGTTTTTTCTGTACATACATACATTCATACCTTTTCATGTAAAAGAAGCACTTGACAGCTTCTCTTTGGCATATTCAAATTGTCAGCATCACTATTCTTGGGCTTTGGGGCCATTATTAAGTAAAATAAGGGTTACTTGCACACAAACACTTTAATATGGACTATTTTAATAATATTTTATATAATTACCTTTTGGGAGAATTACTATAGTTTTTCAGTTTTATCCTATGACCACAAAAGTTAATCTGATAACTGAGAAGGCTCCTAAGTGACCGATGGGCAAGGAGCATGTACAGGGTGGAGATGCTAGACAAAGGGATAATTTACATCCCAGGAAGAATAGAGTGGACAGTGAGAGATTTCATCACACTACTCAGAATAGTGCATAATTTAAAACTTATGAATTGTTTATTTCTGGAATTTTTCGTTTAATATTTTCAGACTGCAGTTGACTGTGGGTGACTGAAACCATGGATAAGGGGGGACTGCTGTAAGAGTTTTGAGCAGTCCTGTCAAGCATGTTTTAGATAAACTAAGTCTTGTCTAATTATGACCTCTGTAGATATTTTATAAAACTAATGTGAAATGAAATACTATGGTAGAAAAATCAGTAGAGGAGAAATAAACCTAGGGTCTGGATCCTGGACATCACTTACTGCCTTGGGCAGGTTCTGCAGCTTCTCTGAGCCTTGGTTTTCTCATCTCCATGTAGTGATAACTGCCCTGCCTAACTACCAGGGTAATTGTTAGGATCAAACAACATAGTGACTGCTAGAGAAATGTGAATTCTAAAATGCACTACAATAGCTGTTAGGTCTTACCATTTAAAAAAGCTTTTGTCATTAAATCTATCTTTACAATGGCTTCAAATAATTTCTTTACTACTGCCACCAAGGTTAAAGCAATGCCATATACAGGATGAATTGAAAGGGGACTTAGAAGAACCTCTTTGGCCTATTTGATGACCATTGAGATGAGGAGGAAAAAACCAGGGACGACAGATACTAGAAGTATTGGCAGGACTTGGAAATCAGTTGGGGGTGAGAGGAAGGAAAAAAATGGTTAGACATGAGAGTCTAGAAGGTTAGTGATCAAGACACGTAGCAAGTATGAAGGAAGGAAAAGGTGTGATTACAGTTGAGGCATGCCATGTTTGAACTGCTGCTGTGCACCTACGTGGAGACTTCTAAAGGCAGTTTGGAATGTGGGCCTGGAGCTCAAAGATACCTAGGGTTAGAGATTGAACCAGGAACACTCCTGAAATGAGACCATAAAATGAGACAAGATAGGAACCAAGGGTGGAGCTTTGTAGAATGATCGTCTGTACTGAAGGGGCTGCCAGACAAAAAGAGCCAAGAAAAGCTCATCTGACCCTGTGTTCCATAGTCTGTGACAGTTCTGTAGAATATGTGACATAGGAGATATGCTCTTATAAGTTTATATTTTATAAGAGATCCTTGACATCTGTTAGACTACTGGGTGGGATTTACTTTTAGGAACTCTTCCACAGGTAAACTAAAAATAAAGAAACAAAAAAACTGAACAAGAATTTATACTATAGCCAAGTTTAAAAATGAAATATTTATTTTTTAAATTCAATACTGCTGGCAGACACTGCTCTATTTTTACTGAAAGCCTAGTTTATATGAAATAAAGCTATATATTATTGATCTTTGCTAATTCTTTTTTCCTCTTTTTCCTCTAGATTTTACATTGTGCAATGGGTAAGTATACAGTTATCCCCATTACTATGTACCATGAGCTCTGCTTTTTATTTTTAAGTCATTAATAGTAGGTGGATTGGATTCTTACTGAATATTGAAAAAACTACTTAATATTTATATATAAATTTGCTTAAATTGGTATGGCTTTCGGTTTCTAAAATCATAGATACTATTTAGATGTTATCACTGAACATTTTATTAACTGTCACATCTATTTTGCTTTGTCAGTTTAAAGAGGCATCTCTTACCTTCTCATTACAGGGGTAACAGAGAACCTAGCATATTTATAAAAATGGGACTTGGGGTCCTGGTGCTATATAGAAAGCCCTCTCTGTGATCACTTAAATGTTAGAGTCTCTTTTACCTTTAAAATGGGAGTACTACATATATTGCCTACCTCCTAGATGAATATTAATGTATGTGAGAGGTACTGGAAATGTGTAAGTATAGTTATACAAATGTAAAGGATCTCTGCTAAATGCAGATACAGTGTGGATTTTTTGGTGGGGGTAAGGAGGAGGTCATCAGATTTTGCTCTGGGACTGAGGTGTAGCTTCTAGTCTGGAGTGGCTAAACCCTCTAATTAAATGGAAATCAACTTGGAAAGTCAACAGAACCTGTAGTGTAAGCCCATAGTGGTTTCTATGCATCCAGACTTGTCCCCGAATGGAGATTTTGAAGTTGGTACTCATTCAGAAACACTAAAGGTCAGAAAACTCAAGAACTATGCATCTAAACTATAACGGCCCTGATCAACTTAACTCACAAATCAAGTGGGTTCTTAATATATTCAGGGCACTGCATACTGCTTTAGAACCTTTAAATAGTAGATTTGAAAGAAACTTGGGGAGTCATCTGTCGCATGGTTTGTTTTCCCAGAAAAGGTTAAGCGACCTGGTGCAGGTCACACAGCCAGTGAATGGTGGAACCTTGCTTGAACCTACCTTGAATTCAGCCAGAACCTGCCTGATTTGATTTTCTGGTATATAATCTCATACATATTTCGTTTTTAATCCTTGATCTACAATTTTGAGATGAAAAATTTGTTCTTTCTTAAATAGTTTAATGAATTTTAAGCATAAGCTTGCAGATTGGGAGATATATTTGCCCAGCAAGAGTTCTGGAACCATTTCAGGCCATCTCCACACACTGTAGCCTGTGCCCCCATTCTCCCCATCTCTTTTAACCTTTAGCTGCTTACAAAGCTCTTAGATGCATGTTTTCTGAGCTTGTGTACTATTAAGTTAATGTTTCATTCTATTATAATACCCCAATTTCCTTTATTTATCTTAGAATATATTCTCATACCTTTTTATAAAATTTCTACCCCTGGAAATAAAGCCTCTGACAAGAATATTTATTCATTCAGACCAGGAACATTCCTGGTTGCTTAGCAGATAGGTGCCAGACACTGTTGGGCAGTGGGAATAGAGAGGTGAGCAGGCATAGGCAACTCGCAGTCAGCCCCTCTAGTTCCTCTGGCGTTCCACGGACTAGAATTCATGTCACACTCTGCTCTGATGGTTTGTTCACAGGTGTCCCCTAACACTCAGTAGACACTTAATAATTCCTAATTTCTTTAAGAATCTTTGTCAGTGATTCTCTCTCCCACATCATCACCCTTTGTCATCTACCTTTTCCTTTTCAGCTCACAAAATGCTGAGTACTCCATCCTAAGAATAATTTTTAACCTTTAATTCTACATTCCTTTCTTACAATACATAATTCAGACTCTTTCTACTTCATCAGTCCCATTTATACTTTAACCCGACAGTCAGGCTTCTGCCCTCATTGTCTTACTAAAATTGCCCTCTTGTCTAAAATCAGCAACAGTTTCTGCTAAATTCCGAGGACACACATCTAACTTAACTAGACTTCTGAACTACACTGGGCACCACTAATGACTCCCTCCCTGAGATCTTGCTCCTTTAGCTTTTATTATATGAGCTCCCCTGGCTTTTCTTTTCTCTGTAGTTCTTCTCTTTCCTTGATGCTTCTCTTTCTCTCCTTGCCCCTTAACTGTGGGTGTTCCCAGGGTCTTACCTAACTCAAATGTCCTTCTGACTGAACATGTCCTTTGTGGGTAATTACTTTCCTTCTCAGGGTGTGAGATACTTATGACATCTTTTTCTCTAACTCCAGCTGTACCTGTACCCCAGACTCCAGTCTCATCCATTGACCTTCTGGATATCCATTCCTGAATGCTCACCTCCTCCTCAACATGACTCAGACTCCCAAACTTGTTCTGCCTCCCATATTGTCTTTGTGAGGGGCACCACTGATCACTAGCCATTCGGTCACCCAGCCTAGCCCTGGAGCTCATTGATGGTGCCTCCACTCACTTAGCCACACTCTCATAACCAGCTGCTCAAGTTTTGTTGATTCTGTTTCTTAAATCTCAGATTGTCCTGTATTTCATACTTATTGAAGGCCTTAGTACATCTCATTTGGACTATCATATTGGTCTCTCTCAGCTTCTAGGATTGTAATATAAATATTGATTAGAGCTACCATTTATTGAAAATTTTCTATGTTCCAGTGCTTTCCATTCATTATCTCATTTACTTCCCATTTTACAGGTGACAAGACAGAGGCTTAGAAGGTTTCATATCATCCTAAAGTTCGCATAACTAATAAGCTCTGTAGCCAAGAGTTGAACCTATCGCTGTATGTCTCCAAGTCTGCATTTCACACAACCCTTAAGGGATTTAGTTAAAAGGATAATTCTGAGCACATCACTTTCCTTCTTTAAACTCTTCTCTGGTTTAAACTTCACGATTCGGGTTCTACCCACGTCCCCAGCCTTACCTGTGTCTATTTCCTGCCTTCCATTCAAAGCTTCAGTAACCCTGACCTCGTGGATCCCCCCATGTACCATGCTACTGCACAACTTTCTGCCTCTGGTCTGTGCCCAAGCTTTGTGCTCTGCCTAGAAGGAGCAGCTGGCGACAGTTCACTGTTCTTCCTCTAGCTAACTCCCCTACCATCCACTGGCTAGATTAGGTACTATCCCTCACTTTTCCTGTAATACTGTACACCTTACTCTTGATTATTCTTTCTACAATGTATTATGGTCTGTCACTGTACCTCTGTCCTCCATCAATACCACTGAATTTTTTGAGAATGAGAATTTTTCTGTTGATTTCTGTATCCCAGCACCTAATAGTACATGGAATCTAATGGGAGCACAGTGAACATTTGATAAAATCTTACCAAATTCTGTAATAGTTCCCAAAACTTACTTTAAAATGTTTTTAGGTCCTTAAAAAATTAATGAGGCTTATAATAAATAGGCTGTTTCTAGCATTAACCTAAAGGCAGTGCTTTATTTATATTGCTCATACAATTTAAGTTTATTTTGGGAATGATGGCTTATTTTCCTGTGGCTTTCTGAAAGTTTTCACTATAACAGCTTAGTCTTAGAAACTTGTTACAGAGCCTCGAGATGTCTTTACATATACTGTTAATGGAAAGTCCGGACTTCAGTCAGACCCAGGTTTTTTACTAGCCATGTGACTTCTAGAAAGTAAAATTTTATGTGCCTTCATTTTTTCATCAATAAAAGGGGGATAATAATACCTACTTCATAGGAATGTTGTGAAAATGAAATGGGCAATGCATGAAAAACAGCACAATACCTGAAACATGGTGATGCTGAAAATTACTCAGTAAAATGGCACTAACTAAAGCAATGCAATGTTACAGAATATTGTTTTATTCTGTCCCTAATGTAATATTTAGTATTTAGATTTATACAAATGTGACTCTTACATAGTCTTACTTTTCTTAAATTACCATTTCAATGTCATTGAGGACCACTTATTCTTAGGATGGGTCGGAGTTGCTTCTTGTTCATGGTTGTGACAATGCAACTTGGCAAAAGTAGCCTTCAGAAACAGTAAACTGAAATTCCACGTGAGAAGCTCTTTTCTCTCTTTGCCAATAGGTTCCTATGCCCTACCTTCTTCAAAGCAGATTGCCTGTTCTCCATTGATAGTGTAGGGACAAGATTTCTCAAATGCTATGGTTGCAGCCCTCAACCTAAAATTTGTAGTGCTTTATGTTTACACAGTAGTTTTCTTTTTGGAAAGGGAATTTTTTTAGAAACTCACTTTGAGACATGTCTTTCACAAGCCTGTAAAGAAGAGATGTGCTTTCTTTATTCATGTAGTCACAGTTTGTATTGAAAGAAATATAATCTCTTTTTTCATATTGTTCAGGATTAGATTGTGGAAGAGGATCTGGGGTGGGTCTCAGGTAACTTTGGAGTGTAGTTTCCTCCCTTATTGGGATAGGAATTAGAGGTAGAAGGACTGGAACCGAAGATAATCTTGATAAGATGTGACATTGTGCACTTGGTGAAACTTCATGTCGGAAATTATACTGTCAAGATAAATAACTTGGGAAGTTCTCTTTGGGTCAAAAACCATAGAACACATATCTGAACAGGAGCTCAGTCATAGCCCAGAGGGTATTATGTACAAAGTTGAGTATTAGCACTTCGATTTCATCAACAGACAAGGGCAGAAGGCCTTTCACTTAGATATCTTGAACTCGTGGTTTTAAATATTTGCTGTATGTGCCAGCTTGCAGTCCTCTCCAAACTGATGACACCTTTTATTTAATTATTTTTTACAAGTACATTTTAAGAGATTTGCAGTCACCTTAATGTCAGTAGGTGGCATATGGCTTCAGGCTGTTTCTTCACACAGGTGGTAACAGATGGTGCCAGGAAGGAAGGAGAACATCTGCTGGAGAGACAAGCACCACAAGCCCCATCTCCTCCTAACAGAAATGTTTCCCTCCCACACATTCAAGTGAACTAAATCCTTTGTAAACTGTAATACCTCCTCCCGCATACCCCACTCAGAGAGGGTCAAGCTTTTATCGGTCACTTACAGTACAGTGTTGTAAAAAGGAACCACTATCACATATTAAAACCAGACACGGAACTCTCGGTGTTTCAGCATAAAAGAACTATGGAAGGGAGGCTTCCTGGAAGAAGGGGTGATGCCTCCAGATTCGCTCGCCTGGGGTTCTGCTTTCACCCCTTACCCAGCCCTTACGGGTACATCTGGGCACAAAAACATTACTGCTTTCCTTGAACTTTCTTTGAACAAAAACTGCTTTCTTTTGTTCTACTTAGTTGACTTTTTTAAAAAATGAATTTTACCAAATAGGAAGAATAGAAAGGGAATAAGTTTAAAAAATACAACAGTATAAAAATAGTCATGTTCCCAGAGTACAAGTTTCTGATCCTGAGATCTAACTCCTCTTTTACTGGAAACTGACACACACAGACCTTGCTGGCTCTTTCCTGCCATACTCTTAGCATGCTCAGTTCTGGGAACCCTCTTCCCCAAGCACATTTATCTAGCCCCCTCACATATGTGAATAAAAAACGTTTGTTTGTTAGTCAGATTCAGATGTTGCTGTCTGCCTGGAGTGGTAAAGACAAGGTGGGAGGAGGAGCCCTCTGAGGAGGGATAAAAAGTAACCTTCCCCTGCATACCAGCCTGTCTCTGCTACCTAGGAGCTTCCAAGGCTTACTCCAGGAGAGCAGTAGGAAGTTGCCAAAGTCAACCTTCACCTTCTTTCCCTTGTCATTTGTTCAGTACTGTGGTTTCCAGCATTCTGAGACCAGAGGTCTGTATCAAGACCATGTGACCATGTTCAAACCATAATCTCTCAAATCAGTCAAGCCCTTGAGATTGGCCTGGTTTAGTCTCCCTGTGCTTTGGCTCTTCATTCATTGTGTTGCGCCCCTGATCAAATTTTGCCTCCTCTCCAGACAGGGAGAGAAGAGGAAGAAAAAGTTTTAGCACCTGCATCTTCTGTTCCCAATATCCAAAGTTCTCTGAATAAACCTTGGTTTCTGACACCTCCATAATTTTGTACGTACAATTTCCTTTGCTTGGAATGCCCAGCTCTTAGTTGTCCCCTGCTTTGTGTGAATGTACTGAGATGAAAAGAAGGGAGAAATGGAGCATGCTTATTAGAGCCCAAAGTGTCTAAGCAGGGAAGGTAGAAGATTTGATACTCAGAGCTCATACTCACTGCCTGGCACCAGAAAGCACTCAGCTGTAGCAGTTCTTCCATTGACGATTATTGGGCAAAACTTATTGGGTTGCTGTGCCCACTTAGAGTTCAGAAGGGAAAGCCATGAAGAGGCAGGAACAGCTAGAGATTTGGTTTGAGTAGAAACCTATTCCTGACATATTTAAAGTATCTTCTCTATAAGGTAATGTCATCTTGCCGTCTAGTTCATCAGGAAACAAGCTAAAGCAAACCAACCCAACTGGAAACACTATTAGTTGTGGGATAAGTCTGGCATCTTCCCTCGGGGCCTTAGTTTTCACATCTGAAAAACTGTGGGTTGGACTAGGTTATATATAGTCTCTAATATTCCTTTCACATGGATAATCTAAAATTCCATGAAACTATAAGTATGATGTCACTTCAGTGATGAATTTTAGTTATCTGAGTAGTTATATAACAGGAGGATATGCTAAATTATCAAATGTATGAGTATTAGGAAATTTGTTTCAAGTACAGTCATTTTAGTATATATATTTTTAATGCACTTTAAAAGCCACATCAGAGCAGTTTTCTATAGCATATGTTTACACACAGTCATCACTAGATGGCACTCTTGTATTATTAGTAAGGAGATTTTCTCGGAAATTACGGGACTTCTGGAGGACTTCTAATAAAAATAGTAATGAATCAATAGTTGAAACTGAGGAATGAGTAATTTAATCAGAGAAAATAGAAATGGATGTTTTTATATCTATTAATGACTTGATAATTAATATTTGAGGTAATGAAAAGCTGGAACTTTCCACATTGCCCCGAAGGAGATTTTCTTATAAATGTTTCTTCATTTTAAGGCACAAAGTATCTTTAAAATTAAAATGAGCTTATTTTTTTAATTAAAAAGCTAGAGGCAAATCAGAAGTTCTTTGATAAAGATACTTTGTGACAATCTGAAATCAATAAACCTGAGGTTAGTCCAGTGAAGCTGGAAACACCATCTAGTGACGGAGTTGAGTAAATTCCATTGAACTGAAAGGTGAAAGCTTCAGTCATCTTTTAACAAAAGAATTATTTGATTTATGATTCTGTGTCAGGAGTTGATTGGTTAAGTGATGGTTAAGTGTATTAATAAAGGGAGGAAGAATGCTAAGGAATATTTGATAACATTGTGTTGTTGTCTTACAGTCCTTAACAGCTTTCTTGGGAGAGGATTTTATTTTTCTTCATTTGTAGTGAATATCTTTTAATAACAGTTCCTTTTTCACCATGTTTTTTTTTCAATTAGCAGTAAACTGTTAAACTGTATTTTAAAGAGGCTGTTCCAGTTGCATTTTCATCAGCAATGAATGACAGTTCCTGTTGTTCCATGTCCTTGCTGGCAATTGGTATTGAATTTTAGCCATTCTAGTATGTCTGTAGTGGTATCCTCGGTTTTGTTTATATATTTTAAGTGACAAATGATGTTGCAGATCTTTTTGTATTCTTATTTGCCTTCTTATATCTTTGGTGAGGTATCTGTTCATGTCTTTTGCCCATTTTTTTAATCAGGTTATTTTCTTGTTGAGATTTAAGAATTCATGCCATATTTTGGATTACAAATCTATTGATATGTATTTAGCAAATGTTTTTTTAGTCTGTCACCTTTTCATTCTCTTATTAGTGTCTTTCACAAAGCAGAAGTTTTTAATAAAGTCCAACTTAACCAATTTTGTTTTTCGTGGATATTGCTATTGGTGTTGTATCTAAAAAATTAGTACCAAACCCAAGGTCACATAGATTAGGTTTTTCCGGAAGTTTTATTGTTTTGCATTTTACAGGTAGGTCTGTGATCCATTTTGAGTTAATTTTTATGAAGGATGTCCAGTCTATGCTAGGTTCATTTGTTTTTTAGGGGAGTTGTTTGTTTTGTTTTTAAAAATTTTTTTGCATATGGACATCTAATTGTTCCGGTATGATTTATTGAAAAAATGATCCTTTCTCCATTGAATTGTCTTTGTGTCTTTGTCAAATATCAGTTGATTAAATGTGTGTTGATCTATTTCTGGGCTCTCTACTTAGTTCTTTTGATCTATATCTACATTTTGCTAATACCATACTATCTCGATTATAATAAGTCTTAAAATCCAGTGGTATAATTTCTCCAACTTTGTTCTTTTTCTTCAGTATTGTATGGGTCTTTGGTTTACCATATAAACTTTAGGATCATTTTGTTAGTACCTATAAAATATTTTTCTGGGATATTGATTGAGATTGTGTTCAATCTATAGATCAAGTTGGGAAGAATTGACATCTTAACAATATTGAGTCTTTCAGTTCACAAACATGAACTAACTCTCCATTTACTTAGAGCTTCTTTGTTTTTTATTTTTTTCATCATTGTTTTTCGGTTTTCCACATACAAATTCTGTACCTGTTTTCTTTGGTTCATACTTAAGTGTTTCTTTTTTTGATGTTGTTATAAATGTTTTTTATTTCAAATTTCAGCTATTCATTGTTACTATCAGGAAGACAATTGACTTTTATATATTGACCTAGTATCCTGCAACCTTGCTCTACTTGCTTATTAGTTCCAGGAGTGTTTTTGTAGATTCTTTGGGGTTTTCTGTATAGATTTTCTATATATGTAGGATGTGTGTGTGTGTGTGTGTGTGTGTACACACACACACACACATATATATTACTATATAGTAATACCATCTATGAGAAAGGACAGTTTTATTTCTTTCTTTTCAATCTGTATACCTTTTATTTCTTTGTCTTGTTTTACTGCAGTAGCTAGGACTTCTAGCTTGACATTCACTGTATTAAATTCTCCAATTATTAATGCATTTCTAATTTTCCTCCCTTCTTGAGCTTCTGATTTAACAAAAGCAATTGCTGTGTTACTTGGTGTGTAGATAGTTGTAACTGTTATAGCTTCATTGTGAATTGTGGCTTTCAGCACTAAAAAATGCCTTTTATTTGTGGTCTTTCTGAATTACTTTGTATTAGCATTGAGTTGGGTCTTGTTTTGTAAGCCAATTTGAAAATCTGTTTCTTTAATAGATGAGTTAAGCCCATATACAGTTATTAATGTGACAGATATGTTTGGCCTTACTGTGTCACATTTATCCTTGCTACATGTACTATGCTATATTTGCTATGTTTACTTGCATGACATGTTTTCTTTGCTTTTATTTTTTATATTTATTTTGATGTTTAGATGATTTTGTCATTGTTCTAGTGATTATCTTTATATTTATACCTTTTTGAAGGCCTTTTAGTCCTCTGTCTTTTTATTTAACCTTTACTTTTTACTTCATCAGTTTTTAAAGATATCTTTTAACTCCTACTTATTGCCTATACAGTAGTCAATGAGCTTATTCTACCTTCCTTTTCTCCACTCTCTTTTCCCATCTTTTTACTTGCTTTATTTTTATTTCTACTTTGTCAGAACTTGTAACGATTATATATTATTCTTCTGCCCTGCCCTTACCTTTGTTTTAGTCTTAAATCCATGCTTAAATATATTAAGTGTTCATTATCAGTCCATTTGCTGAAATTGTATGAAACTGATCCTCTAGTAGTGTCTGGGATTGTGAAGGGTCTGAGATTTTGCCCTATTTCTAATCTAGTAAAATAGCTTGTTACAGTTTCATGGATTCTGACAGCATGCAATGGTTTGTGTTATAGGAGTTTGGGGAACCCATTGCTTTTATAGTAAGAAAACAAATTTGCTCTTTGCTTGGGGATTGATGCTTGCCTAATTCCTTAAGATTATACCATGCAAACACAAACCTAAGAAACAACCTGGGTAAAAAGCAGTTAGCACATTGCCTTTTTGCCATACCCAGCAGGAATATGCAGAGATGTTCAGGTCTCATGACAGATTGCTTTTCCCAAGTAGATTCTCAAAGAAGGTTGTGGGCATAGTATTCCCTTAGTTCATACATGTTTAAAACTTTTTCAGTCGCCTTAATATTTGAAGGACTGATTTGCTGGATAGAAACTCATTAGTTCATACTTTGTTTCCTTGAATTTCTTGAAAATGCTACTACGTTATTGCCTTGCTTTTATGTTTGTCCTGGGAAATATGATACCAACCTAATTATCTTGCCCTAAAATTATCTTGCCCTAAAAATCCTAAAGATTTTTCTCTATCTTTATTGGTATATTTGACACAAAAATTATATTATGTACAGAATACAGTGTGATGTTTTAATGTAATTATTGTTAAATGATTACCACATAATTACCACAATCAAACTAATTAAAATACATCTGTCACCTCACATAGTTATTTTGTAGTGAGAACATTTAAGATCTACTTTCTTAGAAAACTTCAAGCTCACAATATAGTGTTATTAACTACATTCACCATGCTATACATTAGTTTTCCAGAGTGTGTTCATCCTGCCTAACTGAAACTTTGTGCCTTTTGACCAGTATCTCCCATTTCCCTATTCCCCTGGCTCTTGGCTACCACCATTCTATTCTCTGCTTCTGTGAGTTGGATTTTTTTGGATTCCACCTGTAAGTGAGATCATGTGGTATTTCTCTTTCTTGCCTGGTTTATGTCACTTAGCATAATAACCTCCAGGTTCATCCACGTGGTTACCAATGACAGGATTTCTTTCTTTTTTAAGACTGAATAATATTTCATTGGGTATATATTATACAATATTTTATCCATTCACCCATTGATAGACATTTATGTTGATTCCCTGTCTTGGCTATTGTGACAAACTATAGAAATGATCCCTGAAAGTATAGTCTTTATCTTGGCTGTTGTGAATGATGCTGCAGTGAAAATGAGACTGTAGACATCTTTTCAAGATACTGATTTCATTTCCTTTAGGTATATACCCAGAAGTGGGATTGCTGGATCATATGGTAGTTTCATTTTAAATTCCTGGAGAACCTCCATATTTATTTCATAATGGCTATACCAATTTACATTCCTACCAACAGTGTATATACAAGGGTTCCCTTTTTTTCATATCCTCTCCTGCACTTATCTTTTGACTTTTCTATAGCCATTCTAATAGGTATGAGGTCTAATAGTTTATGTGATCTTGATTTACATTTTACTGATGATTAGTGATGTTGAACATTTTTTCATATTTTAGTTTACCTTTGTTATGTCTCTCTCTCTCTCTCTCTCTCTCTCCTTTTTTTTTTTTTTTAGAAATGTCTACTCATGTTCTTTAGTTCATTTCCTAATTGTATATTTGTTTTCTTGCTGTTGAATTGAGTTCCGTGTATATTTTGGATCTTAACCCCTTATTAGATGTATGGTTCCTATCATTTCATAGGTTTCATCTCTTAATTCTGTTGCTTGTTTCCTTTGCTGTGCAGAAGCTTTTTAGTTGATGCAATACCATTTGATAATTTTTTATTTTGTTGTTGTTGCTTTTGGAGTTATATCCAAAATAATTGCCAAGATCAATGTCAAGAAGCTTTTTCTCTGTTTCATTTGGTAGTTTTACAGTTTCAGATCTTACAGTTAAGTCTTTAACCCATTATGAATTGATTTTTGTATATGGTATGAGGTAAGAGTCCAATTTCATTCTTTCACGTATGGATATTCAGTTTTCTCAACACCATTAATTAAGAGACTATCCTTTCCCCATTGTGTGTTGTTGGCACTTTTTAAAAATATCCATTTACCATGTATATGTGGAAATATTTCTGGGCACTCTGTTCTGTTCCATTGGTCTATGTATCTGTTTTTATGGCCAAAAAAAATGAATTATATTTTGAAATCAGGTAGTATGTATTTTGCTTCCAGCTTTATTCTTTTTACTCAAGATTGCTTTGGCTGTTTAATGTCTTGTGGTTCCGTGTGAATTTTAGGATTTTTTTTTCTGTTTCTTTGAAAAATGCCATTGGAATTTTGGTAGGGATTGCGTTGAATCTGTAGATCACTTTGGGTAGTATGGACATTTTACCAATGTTCTTCCAATCCACGAACGCAGTCTGTCTTCTATTTATTCATGTCTTCAATTTCTTTCATCGGTGTTTCACACTTTTCAGTGTACAGATCTTATACCCCCTTTCTTCATTTTATTTCTAAATATTTTTTGATGCTATTGTAAATGGATTGTCTTCTTTATTTTTCAGAAAGTTCGTTTTTGTAGAAATACAACACATATTTATATGTTGATTTTTATATTCAACTTTACTAAATTCGTTTATTCTAACAGTTTGGTGGAGTCTTTCAAGTTTTCTACGTGTAAGATTACGTCATTTACAAACAGACAATTTTATTTCTTTTCCAATTTGGATACCTTTTTTTTCTTTTACTTTCATAATTACTTTAGCTAGAACTTGCAATACTAGTATGAAATACTCAACTAAATAAAAGTGGTGAAAGTGTTTAGTTCCTGATATTAGAGGAAAAACATTCAATTTTTTACCATTGAGTATGTTAGCTGTGGTCTTGTCATTTGCCTTTATTATGTTGAGATATATTCCTTCTGTACCTAATTTCTTGAGTTTTAATATTATGAAAAAGTTTTGAATTTTGTCAGGTGCTTTTTTTGCATTTATGAGATGCAAAATGAGGATTTTTATCCTTCATTTTGCTAATGTGGTGTATCACATTTATTGATTTGTATATGTTGAACCATTCTTGCATCCCAGGGATAAATCTCACTTGATCATGGTGTATGTGCCTTTTAGTATGCTGTTAAATTTGGTTTGCCAATATTTTGTTGAGGATTTTTGCATCTATGTTCCTCAGGGATATTAGCCTGTTATTTTCTTTTCTTGTAGTTGTCTTTTTTGGCTTTAGGATCAGGATACGCTGGACCTCATAAAATGAGTTTGGAAGTGTTCCCTCTTCTTCAATTTTGTGGAAGAGTTTGAGGAGTGATATTCTTCTATAAATGTTTGATAAAATTCACCAGTGAAGCTACCAGGTTCTGAACATTTTTTTGTTAGGAGGTATTTGATTATTGATTCAATCTCTTTACTCATTATTGATTCTGTTGAGATTTTTTATTCAAAATTCAGGGATGAGGTTGTATTTGTAGGAATTTATCCATTACTTCTAGGTTATCCAACTTGTTCGTATATAGATGTTTATAGTAGTCTCTTAAGATCCTTTGTATTTCTGTGGTATCAGTTGTAATGTCTTTTTTTCATTTATAATTGTATTTGAGTCCTCTCTTTTTTTTAGTTTAGCTAAAGGATTGTTGATTTTATTTTTTCGAAAAAAAAAAAAACAACTTAATTTCATTGATCTTTTCTATTGTTTTTCTAGTCTCTATTTTATTTCTGCTCTGATCTTTACTATTTCCTTTCTTCTGTTAACTGGAGGTTTAGTTTGACCTTTTTCTTGTTCCATGAGGTATAAAGTTAGGTTATTTGAGGTCTTTCATTATGTAAGCATTATTGCTAGTATATTCCTTCTTAGACATGCTTATACTGCATCCAATAAATTTGAGTATCTTGTTTACATTTTCATTTGTTTCAAGCTATTTTTTTGATTTCCACTTTGATTTCTAATACTCCAATTGTATTCCTGTTATTGGTTTCTAGTTTTATGCCATTGCAGTAAGAAAAGATACTTGATATGATTTTAGTCTTCTTAAAATTAACATTTGTTTTGTGACCTAACATGTCATCTGTCCAGGAGAATGTTCCATGTGCACTTGAAAAGAATGTGTATCCTGCTGTTGTTGACTGGATTGTTCTGTATACGTATGTTAGGTTCATTCGGTCTATAATATTAGGTTCACTGTTTCTTTATTGATTGTTATTTATTTATTTATTTACTTATTTACTTACCTATTTATTTATTTATTTGCATCTATCAGTTTATCTATTTTTTTATTTATTGCGGTAGACAAGAAAAGCTTTTTTAGAAGGGAAAGTGTACTTCCAGATGTGGAAGTGGGCCTGAGCAAAAGGCCTCTTATTGATTATTTGTCAGATTATCTATCCATTGTTGAAATGGGGTATGGAAGTCCCCCACATTTATTATATTGCTGTCTATTTCTCCCGTCATTCTATTTCTTCTTTCATTTGCTTTATATATTTAGGTGCTCTGATGTTGGGCACATACATGGTTATAATTGTTATATTCTTTTGAATTGATCCCTTTATCATTATATAATGTTTTCTCTGTCTTGTAACACTTTAATTTACAGCTTATTTTGTCTGATACAGTGTATCTACCTGTGCTCTCTTGTGGTTACCATTTGTACAGAATATCTTTTCTAGCTTTCACTTTCAGCTTATATGTCCTTAAAGGTAAGAGTCTCTCTGTAGGCAGCATATAGTTAGATCTTTTTTTTTTTTAGATTCATTCAGCTACTCTGTCTTTTGATTGAAGAATTTAATATTTATATTTAAAGTAATTATCGCTACTATTAACTGTTATTATTTTGTTAATTGCTTTCTGATTGTTTTGTAGTTCTTTTGTTTCTTCTCTTGTGTCTGCTTTTGTGATTTGATGATTTTTTTTAATAGTGATATCTTTGATTCCTTTCATTTTATCTTTTGGGTGTCTACTATAGCTTTTTTTGTGTGTGTCGTTACTATGAATTTTCCATAAAGCATCTTATAACAGTCTCTTAAGTAGATAACTACTTAACTTTGCATACAGAAACTGTACACTTCTCTTGCTACATTTTATTTTATTGGTGTCATAATTTACATATTTTCCATATTTTGTATTCTTTAAAAATTTTTGTAACTGTAGTTATTTTTTAAGACTTTAATCTTTTAACTTTTATAGTAGAGTTTAAAGTGATTTATGTACCACAATTACAATACTAGGGTATTCTGAGTTTGACTATATTCTTACCTTTATAGTGAGTTTTATACTTTCATGTTGTTAGTATCCTTTCATTTCTACTTGAACTATTCTATTTAGCATTTCTTGTAAGGTCTAGTGGTAATGAACCCGTAGCTTTTGTTTATCAAGGAAAATCTTTATTTTACTTTCATTTCTGAAAGACAGCCTTACCTCCTGTAATATTTTTAGTTGGCAATTTTTTCTTTCAGAGCTTCGGCTATATCATCCTACTGTTTCCTGGCCTGCATGGGTTCTGCTGAGAAATCTACTGCTAGTCTTATGGGGATTCCTTTGTACAAGCGTAGTAGTTTTTCTCTTGCTGCTTTCAATATTCTCTTTGTCTTTGACTTTTGAGAGTTTGATTATTATGTATGTTAGTGAAGATCTCTTTAAATTTAATCTCATTGGGGCTCTTTAGTCTTCATTGATCTGGATCTTTATCTACAGATTAGGAAAGTTTTCTGTCATTATTTCTTTAAATAAGCTTTCTGCCCCCTTTTCTTTCTCTGTTCTTTTAGGACTCCCATAATGTGTATATTAGTTAACTTTAAGGTGTCCCATAGGCTTTCTTTATTCTTCTTATTTTTTATTTTTTGACAACATTTTATTTTTCCATTACAGTTGACACACAATATTATATTAGTTTCAGGTGTACAACATAGTGATTAGACAGTTACAAAGCGTAGGAAGAGATCACCTCAATAAATCTAGTACCCATCTGACACCATACATAATTTTCACAATATTATTGACTAAAGTCTTTACGCTTTCTTTACATCCCAGGACTAATTTGTAACTACCAATTTGTACTTCTTAATCCCTTTCCTCTTTTCATTCATTCCTTCATCCCCCCTCCCATCTTTCAACCATTTATTGTATTTATGAGTTTATTTCTGTCTTGTTTGTTTATTTCATTTTTTTGATTCCACATATAAGTGAAATCATATGACATTTGTCTTCTTCTGTCTCTTCATTTTTTTAATCTTTTTTTCTTTCTGTACCTCTGAGTAATTTCAGGTGACCTTTCTTCAAGCTCACTGATTCCTTCTGCTTGATTGAGTATGTTGTTGTAGTTCTCTATGGACTTTTTCAGCTCCTGAATTTCTGTTTTGTTCTTTTTTATGGTATCTGTTTCTTTGCTGAACTTCTCATTTTAGTCATGAATTGTTTTCCTGATTTAATGTGTTGTCTCTGTGTATTCTTGTAGCTCACTGAGCTTCTTTAAAACAATTATTTTGATTTCTTTGTCAGGCAGTTTATAGATCTCCATTTTTTTAAGATTGATTACTGGTACTTTATTTTGTTCATTTGGTAGTGTCAGGTTTTCTTGATTATTCATGATTATTGTGGCCTTGCACTTATGTCTGTGCATTTGAAGAAGCAGGTACCTCTTTCAGTCTTTACACACTGGCTTCAACAAGGAAGGCCCTTCACCAGTCATCCTGTCCAGAGATTCTGGCCAGGCCTGATGATAGGGTCTGTCTTGCTGCTGGAGTCCTCAGGCAGGTTGGCTTGATGCCTGGGTCAGTTGGTGAGTGGGCCTGGTGCCTGGGTCTACTGGAGTGGGTCTAAATCCTGGGTCCAGTGGGGCTGGCCTGGCATTTGTGTCCACAGGGTTGGGCTTGGTGCCTGCGACTGCGATGTCAGGCCTGGACCCTGAGTCCTGAAGGCTGAGGCTATGGGGGCCTATCTGGCACTGGGATAGACCTGGAGCCTTGATCTTTAGGGTTCAGCTTAGCACTGCAGCAGGCCTAGAACTTAGGGCTGGGCCTGGGTCCTAGGTTTGTAGAGACTGGCCTGGAGTTTGCAGCCATGGAGGCCTGCCTGGCATTGGGGTAATTCCAGAGTCTAAGTCATTGGAAGCTGGCCCAGTGCCAAGTATCCTTTGGGGTTAGCCTGGATTCTGAAGCCACAGGCACAGGCCTGGTGCTGGGGTGTGTGGTGAAGTTAGGTGGTTATTTCACTCTCCTTTGCCCACACAAAGGGTACTCTTTCTGTGCTGCACTGCCCAGGCTTGAGGTCAGAGTGACATAGGTAATGCGAAACTCTCTTCAATATTTTTTTTATTACTGTGCTTCACCCAGATGCTAAAGTCTCTCAACCTGGAATCCTTAGCTCTTATGAAGGTACTTTTGTGCATAGTTCAAATTATGACGGTATGGGCACTGAATAATTCTATTCTATCTTGCTGACATTACTGAGGATTTTTTCCTTTATATTTAAAGTCTACTAGTTTTACTAGAGTATGTCTTAGAGTGGACCATTGCAAGACAATTTCCCTAGGTACTTAATATTTCCTTTTCATGTATAGATTCAGTCCTTTCATTTATGGAAAGTTTTATGGGATTCTAGTTTTAAATTTTAGTTATTTTTTCATTAATCTGCTTTTCACTTTCAAAGACTCTCTTCTCTCTCTCTTTTTTTACTCTCTTCTCTTTTAACCACAATTTTCTCCTATCACTCTTAATTATGTACACCTTATTTGCATTCTCTGATGTTTTGCTCTTTCTTCAGTGTCCTTATTACATTTTTATTCTAATCTGTTCTCCCTTGATCACCTTGAAATTTAGTCTTCATTTCAGATATGATTTTGTCTTTCTCTTCCATTTCTATCCTGAATTCAAACTTTTTTTTTCTTCTTCTGCTTCTGCTTGCTTTTGTCCATTTCTGTTCTGAGTTTTTGAACTTCTGATTACAAATAATTTTTATAACCCTAAATGCTTATATAAGCATATTTAATTCAGTTTGAAGTTTTATGTTAAATTTTTCTTTGTGAACGTTTTCTGGAGTGCATTTTTATTCGCAGAAATGTTTTGATTCTTTTTTTGTTTTCTTCGGATAGTAGTTTTGTATAGTTGTAAATTACTTTCATCTATTGATTTTGTGAATAGAGTAGGAAGTTTGAGTTGTTTTATAGGATTCCTAACATGAGAACACTTTTATCTGTAAATGCAGTGAAGTGTGGTCTCTTCAATGGATACCTTTTTGTTTGAGAAGGTCAGTAGAGATAGGAATTGTATGTCTGTTATTTGTTTTAGCTCTCATTTATGTTGCAAGAGTCTAAAATTTCTCCTCTCTTTTTTCCTTCAATATTCTGTAACCAGAAGGCATTTTTCCTCTCCCCTTTTACCCATTCCTTCCCCAGAAGCAGTACCTTTTTGAGTTTGCCTTTTGAGTCCCACAAACTGAAGTTTCTTCTCTTCCCTGTAGTTAGTGCTCTGATTGGCAAGGCTTTTTTCAGTGCTTTTGTACTTAAGGTGGACTGCCCCTGCTCAGACAGTCTCAGCTCAAATTCAGGCCCTCTGTTCCTTTCTTTTGTCATCCCATGTCTTTTTTCCAAACTTCTCACTTTCTGCTAAGGTTTGCAGTAAGAGCTTAAGAGGTAGCTCTGCCGAGATTTGATGTTTATTTTTCTACTTATAGGTGAATTCAGCTTGTAGTTGGCTATGTGTTTTAGTTATGCTTAGGGCATAGGTTTTGTATGGCTTTATTATTGTTGATCTTTATAGACTTTTCAAGGATATATAGTATTCAGTCATATAGATGTATTGTGAGTTTTAACCAGTGCTCTCTCTATTTGTTCAATATGTAGATAGTTGTAAGATGTGCACATTATAACTATACCTATAGCTAAATCTTTCACAGCTATGATTAGTCTCTAATGTATAAATTCTTAGAAATAGGTCAAAGGTCATATCAAAATTTAAGACATTTAATAATGCATACTTCTCAGTTGTCCTTCAGAGAACCTGCAAGTATTTATTGAGTTTCTGCTGAGTGGCAGACACTTCACTGACTAAGCACTGAGAACACAAATAACAGGAGACCCAGTCGTGCTCTCTATCAAGGACACAAACATAAAGAACAGTATGACAAAAATGTTGCCCAAAGGTTAAGTTCAAAGTATAGGAGCACAGGAGAGGTGGTAGTGATTTTTGGAACCCTTTAACATTGTGAACAAACTCATCTCTGTTTTCACAGAGTATTTCCTCAGCTTTTTTACTTAACGGGAACCTGGCTTTCCCTGAGGACAGCGCTACCCTTGCTGCCCCTCAAGGTGAGGCTGTTTACTCACTCTTCCACCTACCAGTCTCTCTCCTAGCTCTCTTCCTGTACTATAGGAAACCTGCACCTATCCTTAGATTCTTCTGTGGACTCTCTCCATATTTCCCTCAAATGTTACTGTGTTCTGGGCTTTGGCCCTTAACCTTCTTTTTCTTCCCTTATAAAATTTCCCTGTGTGACCTCACCACACCTTCCCTGTGGTGTCAGTGGCTCCCACATATTCACTTTTGGGCCCCATCTGTCTTCTAAGCTCTCATCCCAGCTGCCCATTTGCACTTCTCCAATTGGTTACTCATTGGACACCACAAACTCAACATGTGTAAAACTTAACTCATCATTTTACCTCTGACCTGCTCTTTCTCCTGTTCTCTGGATCTGTTCATGGCATTATCAGTTTGTACTAGTCACCTAATCAGGAACCTGGCTATAAGCCTTGACTCTGTACTGCTTAGCTATTTCACCATGTTCTCTCTGCCTTTCTCTCTCTCCCTTCAGGGAACATTGTTTCTCTGCCTGTCCCTCTTTTTTGCTTTTATGCCCTACTCTGAAATCTTTCTACCCCATTTTCTCATCCTTCCGACCTTTTCTTCTTCCCCTTTATTTTTTCTACCTCTTGATTTTTGCTCATTTTCTCCATTTTTCCCTACTTCCTGCCATATTTGTTCCCTCTGCATTCCCTGTTCTCAGGCTTTCCTCAGTCTTCACTGTCCAGGTATGAGTCTTAGTCATACTCCTGCTCTTCTTTTAGAGAATTTGAGTTTGCTTGGGATAGCTTGAGACCATTTCTGAAGTGTGGGGCAGAAGACAATGAGGTGGGCAAAAAGTACCAAATACTTCTAAACTAGAAGCCAATTCAGTTTTTCCCTTTCCCTCTGTACCAAGAAGTAAACTTGTATTTGTCTTCTAAGTATACATGGGTTCCCAAAGAATAGCTCTAGAGTGCCTCCAAAGCCACGAAGAGTTAAAACTGTGGTGCAGGAAACACCCCCAGAAAGCCTCGAACCTAATAAAAATGATCAGAAATAAAAGCTTTAAAGGAATATCAGTCAGTGAGCAACAGCTAATATTGGTGTGTTTAATGGTGGCTCTTTTTGTGGCTCTTTTTCCCAGCTTTCTTGAGATGTGGTTCATCTTTAGTTTTTATCACAGTTTCAGCCTTGAGAAGCATGAGTAATAATTCCAGGATGCAGTTGAGTTGAATTAAGAATGTTTTTAACTCCTAAATTGTTCTATTAATGACAGCTGCTCAGAAAGGAATCAAGGATCTATAAATAATGGCATATTAGTACCTTGAATAGACTGTCAGGAATCAAATAGACATCTTATTCTTACAGATAAATTTTTGGAGCTGGTTATATTGTTTATTGACCTAAAAGAAAGAGCAAAGAGTAAGGGACAGCTTAAAGCAGGAATAATCTTTGTACATATTTTGTCAAATATATGTTGTTTAGTTTTTGATTTAAGTAAGTAGGGTAGAATCTCAAAAACTATAATTCAATTCATTATGCTTATGAAGGGACATAAAGGATATGTCGTTTGCCCTTCTGCAGTGATCAAAATGATTATTGCTTCCATAGGATGAAGAGACACTCAAAATCATTAACTAATAACATCATTTATAGCTTACCTAAATATAATTTTATATTGAATGTGTGGTTCTGGCGAAAGGTTCTGTAGTAATCTCATGGTATATTAAAAATTACCACAAAATTGAGTGGCTTAGAACAAACAAATGTTTCCTATCTCATGGTTTCTGTAGGTCAGGAAATTCAGGAGCAGCTTAGTTGGGTGGTTTCTGGCTCAGTTTCTCTGGTAATTGTAGTCAAATGTCAGCCAGGACGGCAGTCAGCTAAAGACTTGACTAGAACTGAAGGATCTGCTTTTAAGATGACTCACTCACATAGCTGTTGGCAGGAGGCCTCAGTTCCTCACCACTTGGAGGACTGCTGTAATGTCCCTCTTCATATAGGACTACTATAATGTCCCTCATGACATGGCAGCTGGCTTTCCCGCAGTGTGAATGATTAATCCAAGGGAAAAGGCAAGAAGGAAACCACAGTGCATTTTAGTCTTGAATGATCTAGTCTTGAATGTCACACATCATTGCTTCTACTTTTTTCTATTTGTTCAAAGCAAATCAGTAAGTCAAGCCCATGCTCAGGGGAGGAGAATTAGGCTCTGCCTCTTGAAGGGACGAGTATCAAGAATTTGTGGGCATAATTTAAAGCCATCACCAGCTTGTTCTACACGATTTCTACTTCCTATGGTTGGAGGTACTATACCTTATTAGTTGAGAGCATGGAATTTGAAGCCTGACTGTCTGGGTTTGGTTCTGGTTTTCTACCACTTGCATGTTGCGTGATTTAGTGGAGTTACTTACCTTCTCTGCACCTCAGTTCCCTCATTTATACAATGAGTAAAATAATAGCATCTACCTCATAGGAGTAGGTGAATAGTAAATTAAATTAGTTAATATAAGTAAATGATATAGAACTATGGCTCGCAATCCATAGTAGATTATAATATCATCATTGTAGTTTGAGCAATGATATAGCCTAATATCATTGAATTTTTGTTAGATCTAAAGAATTTTTGGTCTAACAGATATGAACTAATACAGTTTCTGGTCATGTTGGCAATTCCTTTAGGAATACATAGATATATGAGAAGGACAAAGTAAGCTGGTGACTCTGTAAATTTCACCTGTAGCAGGATAGTCTGTGGGGGCTTTAGCTTCATAATGGCACACTATGAGGAAAATGTATCCCTCTTCACTTGAAACGCTAACCCAGAAAGTGCTTCTTCTTAACTTCACAGGACCTGCTTTGGAATGTATGATCTCTCTTTACTATAGAGTTCATTCTCATATTCAGCTCATAAATTTGGATTTCAAAGCAAATCCTTTTATAGTACTTTATTTACTGTGAAGAATCAAGTAAGATACATAGTTCCTAGCTCTCTGGAGTTTATCACCTTTCATATAACATTTTCATCCCAGATTTGTGGCTTATTTGCCTAATTAGAGTGTGGTGCTCATGGCTGGAGTTTTTCTTTTAAAATAACCTATGTAGAGGGTATGGGGGTAATCACAAATCTAACACTTTTTAAGGAAAATGATTAAAGGGCAAGCAACTATTTATGATAGTTAAATACCTCCATAAATACTACATTTATATCTGGTAGATCTTGACCTGGCATTGATTGCCACATTCTTGGCTCCAGAAAGATGTTTTTAAAAGATACTCATGAATATCATGTGTCATAATTACAAAAGCATTATTTTTTTATTTTTAGACCTAAAATACTAGTGGATGTTTTTTGTTCGTTCATTTGTTTGTTAAGATAGATGGTTCAGAATATTGTTAACCAGAAGGAATTGTTACACCAAATTTCCACCATCTTCTTTCTTAATCAATGCCATTAACCTTTGTGGCTGCAAGGTATAATTGAAATAGCTTCTATTAAAAAGTGTTACCTAGTCCTGCACTCTATACTTTAACCCCTTAAGTCTACCCAAATTCCTTTCAAATTTTGAGTTCATTTTCTCAACTGTAAAAGAAAGAGTGTAAAGTAGGATTACATTTGGATATACATGCTAGAATTCTTGACTACTGTGCTTTAACCAAATAGGGGTTTGTTTCTTTTTCCCATATACCAAGAAGTCTGTCTTTCTGCTCTACCATCACTAGAATGTGACATCTGTCCTGGTGTGTGTGATGCCAGATATAAGACAGCTAGCTATGATGAGTTATGTGGTGTCATGTCACATTCTAGGCAGAAAGGGGC
The DNA here is from genome assembly GCA_004027375.1 of Macroglossus sobrinus. Classification (NCBI taxonomy): domain Eukaryota; kingdom Metazoa; phylum Chordata; class Mammalia; order Chiroptera; family Pteropodidae; genus Macroglossus; species Macroglossus sobrinus. Next base: position 92,192 of record PVKZ01003274.1, read on the forward strand.
TCTACAGTAAGGCTTTCCAGAAACTCTCAGTTTATTTTTTCATTGATCAGAGCTGTGTCACATGGCTTCCTCCAGTTCTAAGGGATTCCAGGGAAGCTAGTGTTTTAGCAGGGTATATTGCTACCCCAAAGAAGGTAAGAGCTCTGTTAGAGAGGAAGAGAGGGAGAATGCACAGTGAATAAGCAATTAGTAGTGGCTGCCACAAAGCATTTTGGATGGTGGCTGAATTCTTGAGCCAAGAGAGCAATCCATGAGTCCATCCACTTGGCAATAGAATATAGTGATATTATAGTACTAATGTGAATAATCTGTTTTATATTTTCAAAGTTGGATTTGAGGTGCAAAAACATCAATTGGTTTACCCCCAGGTTATAATATCCATGAATCACACGGCACATGATCCTTTCCTCCTGGCAGTCTTCATTAGAATATGAGATGCATGAATACATAAACTCTTCCAAAAGCTGTTTGCAGTGTAGACTTTTTGATTATATGTGTTTTTTTGCTTTTTGTTTATTGGGGGTTTTTTTCTAAAATGATTGTAAATCAGCTGTGTGTGAAAACAATGATTTTGATTGAAATTATACCCATTTTTATTTTAACAATTTGCAATATGGTAGGTATTATATCAAGTTGTAGTAATTTTTTAGGTGAAAAGGCCTTATTTTCTAAAATAATCTTATTTCTATATAAAGGAACACATGCACATTATTTAAAAAATTAATACTGAAAAACATAAAGAATAAAGTAATCTAATTACCCAGAAATAATTATGGTTACCATTTTGGTACACATTTCTATGCATACAAAGTATTTGCATTTTAGGATAATGTGTTTTAGGATTTAGGTAATGTATTTTAGAATTATTTGTGAACATAGTTCAGCGTGAATAAGTATATTAACTGAGATATTACTTGACATACAAATTTGGAAAACTTTGGATAAATAATTCCATTTCAGCCTTCTAAAAGTAAATAAGTTACTATAATTTTCATTATGTCTAAAAAAATTTTTAAGTGTTTCTGGAAAAGTTTGACATTAATAAATTTTTACTGATTTTGATTTTTTTTTTTTTTTTGGACAAGAACTAAAAGGTTTTGCTCCAAGTCTAGGATTTTCTTATTTCTTCCTGTGGCCACTTATTTATTTTAAGGGCTCACAATTGAAATATTATCAGAATAATAGCAGATGATTGATATGAATGTAGAATTTTTTTCATAATGACCATTTAAAGTTCTGTGTAGGTTTGGGTCTTTTTGTACCTGAGCATTCATTTGCCTATCATTTTCAAGCTACAGATATATTCCACCTCTCTAGTTAAATTTAGCTGAAGAATTGTTAGGTTAAGGTTATAATTGCTCTTTCTCTTCTCTTCACTTTCGCAGCCTCTGCAGTACTTTGACAAGCTTCACTCCTCCTGCAAGCAGTGTTTTCAGTGTGTGTCTTTTATGTGCTGTCGACAGGCTCTTTCCATGTTCTGCTGGCCTCCTACACCACCGCCTCCACCCCCGCAATTAGTGCAGGGGTGGGAATATAGAGCTGGGCAAAGTCATTGTATTTTTAACATCTACTGTATGAACAGCCCTCAAAAGACCCTTTATTTTATCCTTCTTAGATCTCTTGCTTACAGTAAGGGTCAAGTTACCCCTAATGTTTCTTGGTGCCTTGATTACTGGCTCAGTGTTCAAATAGCTAGGCCTTTCTATAAGTTTTGGTAACAGAGAAAGTGAAAATATTATGTTTTCCATTAATTCAAATGTTACTTTAACATTATTTATTGGACAAATAACATTATAAATATAACAATGAATTCATTTAATGAAAAGGAAAAAAATGCTTCTAAATTCTGCGATGCTAATCAACAATTTTGTTTTTCTGTGTTCTCTTCCAGGCCTGCTCTATATGCATATACAATTTTACATTGTTATTATGAGAGTGGCTATCATTTGATTCTAAGTTTTTTCTTCTAATATAATTATTTTTCCATTTTATTATATAATCTCTGTAGTGGTACTCAAATGAGTTCATTTTTCAAATAGGTAATTCATTTACAAGGTACAAAATTCAAGAGACATAAAAGGGTATATAGTGAAAAGCAAGTTTCTGACCCACCCTGATTCTCTAACTATTTATTTAGTCATCTTCTCCTTTTCCCAAAGGTAACTGCTTTCCCTGGTTTCTTGTGACATAACTGTGTGCTTGTGTGTGCGTGTGCGCGTGCATGCGCTTTTTCTTTGATTCTTTTATTTACCAGTTTTCAGAATAATATATTGGTTTCTCAGAATCCTCTAGAGAAGATCAGTGAAAGTTTGTAGGGGGTTTTCCCAATGTAAAATATTTTTTACTGTTCTTTAAAAGGGTTCAGAATTTTGTTTTAAATCAGGCAGCAACACTTTCATTAGTCGGACATCTCTCTCACCACGTCAGACTGGCTTCAGCTAGCAATATTTTATTAAATCCAAAAGGAAAAACCAGTTTTAATTTCGAAGAAAAAAAAATCCAGTTCTGAGAACTGTGGACATTAGTGTGTAATTTAAAACAAAATGAGGGCTAGTATTTCATGTTTCTTATATACCTTTCTTCTCATATAGATCCAAGGATGTAATTTTTCTAACTCAGGCATTAATACCAATAGACACTGTGCACGGTGCTCTCCCTCCCTCCCTCTCTCTCCTCCTCCCTGCCTCCATTTCTGTCCCTCTCCCTCTCTTCCACACCCCCAAACAACAAAAACCAGATCATGTCAAAGGAACAGCCGAAGCTTTTTTGCTTATTTTATAATAACAAACTCATGAATTTAACATATTTGATGTGTTTCAGTCTATTGTAGCTCTTTTTAATGGTCAAATTGTCCATCTTGGCCAGTGAGAGCATCCTTAGATTGTCTTCTAAGTGCTTTTCGATAGGTCTCCAATCATCTTTGATAACTTCCTTGTTTTCTGATATGATGTTTCAAGCTCATCTTGTATCCACTGATATTTTAAAATTACTGAAAAATATCAAATTAGATATATCATCATACCTTCTTTAGTGGAGAATGTTAAGGTTGTTCCCATTTAAAAATATTATTAATAACTTTGCAACCAGTATCTCTGTTGATATAGAGACTTTTTGGTCTTTGGTTTATGCCCTTTGTGTACATTTTCACATTCGAAGAGAATGAATATTCTTTTAGCTCTTCAAAATATTATCAAATTTAATTACAAAAAGATTGTGCTCATTTGCAAAATATGAGTATGGTGGTTTTAACATAATGCCAACATTCGGGTATTATGATTATTTTTAACGTTTACTAAGTCAGTTATATAAAATCATAGGTACTCTTATATTTTTGACTAATTATGAAATTGAATATAATTCTGTTTATTGTGTTCATTTTTATATGAATTTTCTATGCCCTTTGCTTATTTGCATGTTAAGGTCTTGATTTTTTTAAAAGACAAAAATAATTTATGTTCTTTATATACTTTGAATGGAATGTTAACCTTTGTCATATTGTTTGCAATTATTTTAATTCTGTTCTAGTTATTTATTGAATAATAATTAACCTTCAAGAATTGAACTTGATCATTTAGATTTTTTCTAGCTCAGACAGCCAAGATTCTCTTAGCTAAATATCACCACATTTAAATAGTCCTTGACTCTTTTAAATAGAGGATTTTTTCCATGGAAACTTTTCACAACCTTCTAGTAAAGTTGAACTTCATCTTCATTTTCCTTCCCTGCCCCACATGGTTCGAACTCTGAGAAAGTACATGGTTTAATAGAAGAAGTGTGTGTATTTCTTGGTTTGCTTAAGTGAAATTCTGTGTTTGATTTTTAAGTCATAAGGGAATTACTTGCCTCCCAATCTTGTCATTATTTCAAGGAAGTGACCATTGGATCAGATTCAGCATTTTGAAAAAGCTTTACATTAAAGAATTTTCAGAAGTATATATTGAGACAGATTTTAATAAAGTGTTAAAACACAGATACTAATAAAATGTTTTTTTATTCAGTATCCAGGGTACTTATGGGTTGTTAACACGACTTAGCAAAAACTATTAATATGAGTTCAACTATCAATTTTATTTGGCCCTGACAGTTTTTTGTTTGTTTGTTTGTTTGTTTTTTAAGAAAAGCATATGGTGTAGTCTTGCTGAACCATCCATAGTGTAAGGTTGTAATTAGTAGCCTGGTCTAAAACACCTGGAGTGCTGTGAACAATAAAAATAAATGGTTGGCAATTTATTGTTGGAATGCTAACTATAATACACAGATTTTAGTGATTTCCTATGACTTATAATTGAGTCATTGTGTCCTTTTAGAGAATAGTTTCTAATATTTTTATGTGTTTATCTTTTTAAAAATGTGACACCCTTTTATGTTATCTTCAGAAAGGTTGGAAATATGTCATTTTTTTCATGTCTATATTTAGCTCTCATTCAGAGGTTAAGACTTTCAGCAACTTTATTCTTAAAGAGTAGAGGCCCCAAAAGTAAACAAACAAATTAAAAGTCTCTGGATATTCGATAAAGTTACAAAAAGCTCATTCCCTTCAGAGGCCTCTGGGCCCTCCATGAAAGCCAATTTATTGTTACTTTTTACATGTAAGAACCTCAACTGGAAAAGCAAGCTGCTAGTGGTGGACACTTAGACAGCTAGCCATCTGTAACAGAGGAAACTGGGGGGGGGGGGGGGATAAAAAAGAAACTAAACATAACTGTATAAAGGATAGCCAGTAAGCCAGAATCTACTACTGTAGTCAGAATAGTCAGAAACCACTTAAAATATAGAGGCATGTCTAAAAAAAAGCATGCACTGGTTCTATTTATTTCATGTACACTGAATTATACAACTGATTGTTTTCTTTCATTATATTTTATTGGTTGTAAAGGAGCTCAGGGCTAGTTTGTGGTCTGCCCAAAATAAGTGCAGAGGCCTTCTCTGCATCTATTTATATATTAATTTATCTTTTTCTGCCCTTATTGTCCCTATGCCCAGCTTCCTACTTTATACTTTTTATTATGTATTGTAGTGCTTTTCCAGCTTTTCTCAAGTTCCCCTTATGTCTATGAGGAGTATAGTTCTACCCCAGGGGTTTAAGAGTATACCCCTTGTCATAATCTGAAACATTTTTGGAATCCCCTTTTTTATGTTTTAATGTAAAAATGGATTTCCTCCCAAAATTTCAGGGAAACTCCATGAACATGCACTATGTATATATCCTGTGGCTTTAAATCCTCAGGTAGAATTGCTATGTAGAGGTAAAATTTCAGTGAAAAATTCCTTAAATTATTTATATAACACAATACAACTTAAAATCAGCTCTCCTAAGTCTAGCACAGCCAGCTACTTTATCCTCCAGTGTTGAAAGTTTTCACTCTTCTTCATTTGAATACCAGATGAATTAATTGGCTTGCATGTAGGGCCTATGTTGGATGAATATTTTACTATCTTTAAAGAGTAAATCACAATCAGCATGGTGAATAGCCAGGAGACCTAAGAGACTCACACTGGCACACACATTCACACTGTGAAATGCTGGGTAGAGTTGCCCACACACTCTTATTTTTCTATCTTATTTTCTTTTGGCTGAGTTCATACAGTTGTGTTTAAGTGGGATGCCACTAGATTAGACCCTGATGGACATTTTTGGGGTATGCATGCCCCATTTTGAGAAGCACCTTAGTATTTAAAGCTTTGTCACATAAAGGAAAAAATCCTTAATTCTAATTGTACATTTTTCCCTCTGCTAGATACATAGAATATTGTTATACTTGATTTCTTGTGTTTCTCTTTATATCCATTTCAATTAGGTAAAAAATAAGCATGAGTGCACTTAGTAACACTGTCCTTTTAGCACAAAGAAAATGCAATGCCCTCTGACAGTTTAGTACATCTTTTAGAAATGCCAACCTCAAATCCAGAGCTTATTGTATAAATGCCACAATTTTGCTCTTTATTTCAGTGTAGGACATTAATTTATTTTGTTAGAGCTCAATAAACTAAGTGTGATTATATAAAATATATTGAAAATTGTTTTCTTGACAGGGGGTGAGGGAGTGTTAAGTGCTGTAACCTCAAGAGTCATGTCCAGCTTTCTATTTTCTGGGAAAAGAGAGAATTGTCCACTGTTTGTCCTTTTTTTCTTTCATCCTTTTTTTTTTTAACCAGTTATCTTTTCCTTGAATCCCATATTCCCACTGTTCTCATTTTGCCAGAAATATTTTGTTTCCCTGAGATTAGCTTATACTCTAAGAGAAAATATTTAAGACAATTCCTGTTTAAAATTAGAATTATTTTAGTTTCAGAATTATCTTTTCACTGGTGCCAAATGTTTAATTTCTTCTTAAGAATAATTATTTTATAATTTTGAAATTATAATTCATGTTTTTTATAAGGAATTAAAGCATTGTGGTAAAGTATAAAGCATATAATTTTACAGTGACTCCAAATTCTACCAATAAAACTAATCTTCATTAATATTAGATAAACATCACTCAGAGTATTCTGTTCACATCTACATTAATATAAGAAAAGTATATGGATGAAAGAATCAAGATCTGTTGCTCATTCTATGCATGCTATTTTTCATTAAAATCATTGAGTTTATAAAAAATAAATTATAAAACTTTTTTTACCATGAAACATATATTATTTACTGTAAAATCCCTTAAGTTTAATAGGAAGATGATGAAAATTTAGATTAGAATTATATTTAGTTATATTTCAGTTTCAGGCAACGTCTCTAATTCTGTTAAGGAAATTATTATTGTCACTCCTTACATCTCTTCTGTCCTAGCTCCCATTTTTTAATAGTTAATTTATTATTATGGTTTATAAGCATTTATACTGTGTCCTATGATCATAATTACCATAATTGTTAAGTCTTAGCATTATATTTAAGTGGATTCATTGCCTACCCTCGGCCCTTTTTACCATGACTTCTCCAGTCCTGAGTTCTTTATTTTGATTTATCTCTCATTTGACTGAATTTCTGACAGCATGTTTTTTAAGAATGCCAGTCGCATAGGCATTATATGATAATTTCTTTCATATTTAGGGATGTTTATTACCTTTTACCATTACACTAGAACAACATCTTGGCTGGGTATAATATTCTAGAACATACTTTCTTTCCCTCAGACCTTTGTAGTGTTGCTTCATTGTCTTCTGACTTTGGATGTGGAGAAATCTGAAGCCAAACTGATTTTCTTACCACTTTGTAGGAAACTTGCTTTTTTTTTTTTGTTTGGATCCATAAAGTATTATTGTTGTAACCAAGAACTTTCTCAGCTTCACTCATTCACTATCACTTGTTTTCTGGAACACAATGTATTCTTCTAGTACAAATTAGTTCTTTCATTTCTTGGATTATACCGTTGAATACATTTTCTGTTGCATCTATTGGGTTCTCTACTTTGGGGATAACAGTTATCCCTGTGTTGGACTCTCTTTCTTTTCCATAGTTATTATCTTCCTTCTAGTTGCTTTAATCTTTGACTTTTCCCTAGATACAATGCATGCTTTATTTTTATTTATTTTTTTTCCTTGCATTCTATTTGTATGGTTGCCATTCTTTTTCATCTTGTTAAAGTGTGAGTAGTCTTGTGGAGCCATTTTATTTGCTGTAATATAGATGTTACTAACTTCTCCCTGACTGTATTTCTACAGTATTTAAAATTTAATTGTTTTCCCCTCTGAGCTACAGTTTAAGGATTGTAGTTTTCCTGTTTTATATATTTATTTTTCTGTGCACTGAGAGCATGGAGAGAGGGCTTAGGGGAATGCATAGATATTAAAACATAAAGCCTCAAACAATGTGTGTGTGTGTGTGTGTGTGTGTGTGTGTGTGTGTGTGTGTGTGTGTAGAAGAAAAGCAGGCTATAGAACAATGTGTATAAAATGGTGCCATTATGTAAAAAAATTGGGGGGAAAGAATATATAAATATATCTTTATATATTTATTTACATATCTATTGTTATATATCTAAACTATAACTCTAGATTGATAGACAAGGAATTAATCATTGGTTTCCTGAGGGAAAGGCACCTGAATTATAGTAGGATGAGATTGGGAGGGAGACTTTTCTCTGAATATCTTTATACTTTTTAAATTTTGAACAATATGAACAAATTACTTATTTCAAACACATGAGCTCTTCCTTCTCTTCTGAGATGTAATGGCTCTATCCTGGATTCTTCAACCTTATAGAAAGTATATCCCATTCCTATGAGGAACTTTGTACCAGTCCTCCAACTCCTTGTGGGGCCTGAAGAGCCTGGCATCGATGAGGTGGCTCCCAGTTAGTCACTTTTCCCCACAGCCCCATCACTTTCCAGCCTCTATGTCTGACACACTGCAGTCAGATATTTCCGTTTCTCTCCAAATCTGGATGTTACAGAAAATTCTCAGGATTTTATTATTGATTCACCCATATCACTTTTGGAAGATGGGAACAGAGTAGGAGGTGTGCAATAATCTTTCCTTTCCTGATTAGCACTTTTAAAGTTGTACCCCATACCTTTTGGATTTCTGCTTATGATTTTTGTTATTATTTAATGTTATTTTTAATTCAGTGTGTCTGGTATTTGGGTAGGGAAATTCTGATTTCATTCGCCATCATTTAGTTTAATTTCTGACACCAAGTTTATGTCTCCTACCTTTCTTCCGTCTGGTCTCTATTATCCATATATTCCTTTATGATTGGCTCCTTCCCTGGTTGTGGGCTCCATCTAAACACTATCCTACTCTGCTCCCAACATGTGTTGCCTTTCTTGTACCTAACTCTCAACCTGGTCTTTGTCACATGTAGCCAGTCTCCCAACCCCACTAACCTAGCCCATCTGAGGGCTGCACTGTGCAAGGAGGATTTCCAGTGCTGCCCGCTTTGCAGATCTCAGCTGTTTTGGGAGTCCTCAGAGCACCCTGATTCTGGGGAAACAAGAAACCCTTTGCCAGATCCCCTTTATACAGCTTCCTGCACTCAGACACACACACACACATTTGCCTGTATTTCTTTCATCTGCTAATGTTTTGCTTCAAAAGTTCATTGCCCTTTCAACATAAATTCCTATAATTATTTCCCAAGTTATAACCTTGTCTTGCCAAAGATTTACACTGCTGACAGAGATATCTTTATGAAACCAAGGAGCAATTATGCCATTCCCTGTTTACAAATGTTTAGTAACCTCGCATCACCTTCAGGAAAAAGTCCTAAAAATAAGAGCTATTACATAGCAAATCAGTCACATCCTGAGAGTAAGTTCATGAGGGCAGGGACCCTGTCTTTTTCACTGTTGTATCCAGCATAGAGAATAATACCTGGCACAAAGTAGGTACTCCAGAAAAATATTTTGAACTAAAATAATAGATGCATCAGAAGTCTTTTTTGGAGTGAATTTTGATCTAGTGATAGCTTACCGATAAGATTGTAGGATTTCTTTTTGTCATCTGAAAAAGCAACAAATTTAAGTAGTCAACAAAAAACCTGCAATTTTTATAGTTTTAACATGCTATGTCATCATGTTCAAATAAAAGGTAATGACATAATGACATAATAAAGACAAACACAGTGAAAGTGACTGCAAGAAGTCTAGTAAAGAAGGAGGATCTGATCTGTTTTATCAATCTATACTCCCCGTTACACAAAGATTTGTGATAACTTACATAAAATATATAATAATTTAGTATACCTCACATTTGGCTTGAAACTTTCTGACTACCAAATTGGAAAGGACTACTGAGTTATATAATTGCCCTCATTGGAGAGGAACAACTGTTTCTTAACATTAAATTCTAAAACAAATTTTCCACTTGGGGCTTTATATAACAAGCATTGAATGATAGGGTGGATATTATACTGCATACCATTTCTACAGCAAATCAGGTAATAATTTTTTAATAGTTTCTTATAAAATCTACCTGATAATGATAATATTCAGTGATGTCAGTTCTGTTCAGAGCTAAGATAATATGGTCCATCTCTGTGGCCTTCTTTATTTGTCTGGCTTGACTCCAAGATTGAACTTGGAGCTCCTGGCCTTCAGATGATCTTGCTTATATTAGGGTGCCCTCTTTCTGCTGACTTTTTGATTGGCCCAGTAGAGCAGGTGTTTTGAGACTGTAAAGCTAGGGTCTGAGCTGCTATAAAGCTAGGGCCTGAGCTGCTATTCGCCCTTGAGGTAGGTTCATTTGCCATAGAAACTAAGTGAGAATTGGTATGAATTACATCACTTGGGAGAAAACTCAGTTGCCTAACTAGGCTGGTTCCCTGGGTAGAAATGCAGAAGCACCTGCAGGCACAGCCAGAAACATCTCTGCATCTGTATCAAATTAGAAAGTGTTGATCAGCTTTTTATTCCCCCAACTTATTAAGATGTAAATTTACTGTAGAGGGTGTACTAAAGCAAGTACATTTGTGTAGTGCTGGGGGGAGTGTATATTGATACTGATTTTTTGGAAAGGGATTTGGCAGTATATTTCAAGAGGCTTCAAGACATTCATACCATTTGACCTAGTAGTACTACTTCTGGGAACTGTCCCCAGGAAATAATCCTGTTTTTGTTTGTTTTGTTTTTAAGGTCTAAGCCTCAAAAATATTTAAGCGTTATTTCTAGTACTTTATTACTTTATTTATCAAGAAATTGGAGCAGTTTATTCTCAGAAGGAGAATAGATAACAGATGTATCCCAGTCAAAGGAATATTATGGCTCGTTAAAATATTTTGAATAATATGTTTTAAGAGAGAAAATTTCTTTAAAATGTTAAGTGAGAAAAGCAAAATACAAACAGTTTAAAAAATAGAAACTGAATTGTATTTAAAAATATACTTAAGGAAGGGTTAACATCATTAAAATGTACACACTGCTCAAAGCAATCTACAGATTCAGTGCACTCCCTATCAAAATAGCAATGGCATTTTCTCAGAACAAGAACAAATAAAGATTATTTGGAACTACGAAATACTCTGAATATCCAAAGCAGTTTTGAGAAAGAACAGCAAAATTGGAGGTATAGCATTCCCTGGTTTCAAACTACACTACAAATCTATAATACATAAAACAGTTTGTTACAGGCATAGAAATGGACACATAGATGAATGGAACAGGATAGAGAATCCAGAAATAAACCCTCAGTTATATGGTCAATTAATCTATGACAAAGGGAGCAAGACTATACAATGGAAAAATGACAGTCTCTTCAATAAGTGGTGCTGTAAAAACTGGACAAATATGTGCAAAAAATGAAACTGGAGCACTGTCTTACACCATATACAAAGATAAACTCAAAAAGATTAAAGTCTTAAATGTAAGACCCAAAATCATAAAGCTCATTGAAGAAAATGTAGTAAGGTAAATTTTTTGACATCAATTTTAGTAATATCTTTTTGAATGTGTCTCTTTGGGCAAGGGCAACAAAAGAATAAACAAATGGGACTACATCAAGCTTTCTGCACAACAAAAGAAACAGTCAACAAAACAAAAAGACAACCTACCAGATGGGAGAAGATGTTCACAAATGAAATATCCAATAAGAACTCATACAACTCAACATAAAAAATAGTAATAATCCAACTAAAAATATGGACAGAGGACATGAATAGACATTTCTCCAGAGAAGACATATAGATAGCCAATAGACTTATGAAAAGGTGTTCATTATAACTAATCATCAGGGAAATGCAAATCAAAACCACATGAGATACCACTTCACACCTGTCAAAATCACTACTATCAAAAAGTCAACAAATAATAAGTGTTAATGGGATGTAAAGAAAAGAGAACCCTTGTGCACTGTTGGTGGGGTTGTAAATTGGTACAGCCCCTATGGAAAACTATGACAATTCCTCAAAAAATTAAAAAATTAAAAATAGAACAGCAATTCTACTTCTGGATATTTATCCAAAGAACAAAAACACAATTCAAAAAGATATATGCACCCCTGTTTATTGCAGCATTATTTACAATAGCCAAGGTATGAAAACAACCTAGGTATCCAATAGATGAATAGATAAAGAAGAGTAAGTAGTACATATATACAATAAAATGTTACTCATCGATGGAAAGAATGAAATCTTGCCATTTGAGATTTGGATGGACCTCTAGAGGGTGTTATGCTAAGTGAAATAAGTCAGAGAAAGACAAATACCATAGGATTTCACTTATATGTAGAATCTAAGACAAACAAAACAAAATAAAAACATACTTATAGAAACAGAATAAATTGGTGGTTGCCAGAGGTGAGGGGGTGAAAGATGGTTGAAACATAAAATAAAAATATACTTAAAAGACTGATGAGAAATATACTAAAAGAGTAGAGTAAATCTTTGTTTTGGTTACTAAAACATTTTTAAGAAAAAACAATCATTATTTTTCTTTAGCACTTTTAAAAAGAAAACATGTGAATCTTCATAGTCCATAGAAAAGGGAGCTTTATAGTAGAGAAGGGATAAGTAATAAATGTAATGTGTTCAGCCACATTGCAATATTCATTTCTGAAATCTTCCAAATCCCTCTGTTAAAAGTTGTACTTAGTAAGTATTCCAATTTTGGCAGTAGAAAAAAGTGCCCATAGATGAGAGTCTCTAAAATCCTCAAATATTAAGTTATTATAATGCCTGCGCCTCTATTACAAGAAGCCCCATACCCATTAGCAGTGAGTCCCAGTTTCCCTCCTGACCTCCCAGCTCCAGGTAATCTTTGTCCCTATAGTTAGCTGCCTATACAGACGGAAAGTAGATTCTGGGCTTTTTGTATAAATTGAATCATGAGACATGGTCTTTTTTCACTGGCTTCTTCATTCAGCATAGTATTTTCAGGGTCATCAATACAGTAATATGTATCAGTACTTCATTTCTTTTTATTTGTTATTCCTTTTTATTTTTATTTACTTTACCGCTACTGTCCCATTGTATAGCTATACCACATTTTATTTATCTATTTATCTGTTGTTGGGCATTTTGGTTGTTTCTGCTTTTCAACTAATGTGAATACCACTATGAACATTCATGCACAAATTTTTGTATGGCATATGTTTTCATTTCTCTTGGGTATATATACACTTAGGAGTAGACTTGCTGGGTCATATGATGGTTATGTATTTAACATTTTGGGGCACTGCCAGATTTTCCAGAGTGGCTGTACCATTTTATAATCCTATCAGCAGTGTATGAGGGTTCTAGTATCACCACCTCCTCATCAACACTTGTTATTGTCTGTCTTTTTGATTATAGCCATCCTGCTAGGTGTGAAAGATATATCATTATGGTTTTGATTTGCATTTCTTTGATGACTGATGATGTTGAGTATCTTTTCTTGTGTTTACTGAGCATTTGCATATCTCCTTTGGAGAAATCTTTATTCAAATCTTCTGCCATTTTTTAATTGTTTTTTTTTGTCTTTTTATTAAACTATAAGAATTCTTTATATATTTTAGCTATGTCCTTTATTATATATGATTTGTAATGTTTTCTCCTATCTCTGGATTGACTTTTTACTTTCTTAATGATGTCCTTTGAAGCAAATAAGTTTAATTTTGATGAAGTCCAATCTCTATTTTTTTGTGCTTCTAGTGTCTTATCTAATAAACTATTGCCTAATCTAAGGTCACAAAGATTTACATGTATTGTTTTAACTCATATATTTAGAACTTTCATATGGTATAAGGAAGTGTTCTAACTCTGTTCTTTTGCATGTGGCTATCCAGTTGTCTCAGCACCATTTATTGAAAAGACAATCACTTTTCCATTGAAATTTCTTAGCACCCTTGTTGAAAATTATGTAACTATAAATGTGAAGGTTTATTTCTGGCTTGCAGCTCTATTTCATTGACCTACATGTCTATACATTTATATTTGTCTTTCATTCATTCTACAGAGATTTATTGAGCATCTTTATATGCTAAGCATTGTTCAACATTTATGTTACCTGCTTCTGGGAAGTGAACCATCCCTCTTGAAGCCCAAATCTTCTTAAGAAATTCATTCTAACAGAATGTAGCATCTCTTTTTTCTAATAAAGTATGAAGTGAAGTGATTTCCTTTTATAGCCAAACCTATAGAGGCAGTTTTATCTCTGTGATTTGTACACAGTCTTTTGGCAAGTTGTAATTTGTCCAGCTATATAATTGTTCAGAAGAGTTTATTTTTGAAGGTTTGGAAGAAGAAAATTGGTCAGGGTTAGTCTAGTGAGTGTATTAAAGATAAGGTTAGTTTTAAAGTGGAAAAATAATCTGTGACTGTGATGAGAGGTTCCTGGCAGGTGTAGAGTATCTCATGTGTGCAACTTGAGATGTTTAGGGAATTGATAAGTCTAGTTGCTGGCCAGAGAAAAATGGTGGGATAGGAGACTGCAGATTGGACACCCATAATTCTGCTTTCAGATTTTATTTTAGTAGCAATTCCTTGCCAGTGTAAAGTTACAAAGAGAAAATGATGTTTACAAATCATGGCTTATTGCTGGGTTTAAGATGATCTGAAAGTGGCAAGAATTTTATATAATGGTGGTGGCAGCTCATCTCTAGGTAGAGATTGTGGTTTAGAAATTGAAGAGAGAAGCCAAAGAAATGTAAACTTAGAATTTGTTGATTATATAAAATAATTAAAGATGATTTCAGTGTTATAACTTAAGAATATTGGAAGGATAATTGTACCAATGTTTACTATAATGAACAAGGTGAGAAGAAATGGTTTACGAAGATAATAAACTTTGGTTTTGCTATGCTTATTGGCAAAATCTTCAAATGAACTATAAGATACCAACTTAAACATTAGATAGTATATTAAGTCTGATATACAGGAGCATCCAACATTCATTAGAGACAAATACAACTGATTTCCCTTCTGTAGGTGCCTATTCATTTTTGAAACCCATATTGTAAAATGAACTTCCATTGTCTAATTTTAAAAGTTAAACGGTGGTTTTATTTTCTCTACGAATATGATAAGTGTAAAAACTATTTTACTTGGTCAGTGATTTTTGGAAGGTTTAAAAAGGGTACTAGATTCCATGACTTGTTATTGCCATTAAACAATATTATTGTTTTGAGGGAAGAAAAAGTTTTTAATATTTACTACCTTGAAAAACATAGTCTTTATAGCAATATAGAGAAATTTCAATTGCTCAAGATGATTTTGTGTCTAAACATTAAAATTTGCATGTTTTAGAAAATCTATTTCATGTTGAAATAATATAGTACATTTATTTACCCATCCTAAAATTTCTTTCAGGAATTGTTCCATCTTCTGTTGTCCTGACGTCTTTTCAGGTGATGTCAAGAGTTTTTCTAATATGGGCAGTAACACATAGCGTCAAAGAGGTAAGTGTTTTTATAGACTAAAATAATATCAGCACTAACAAATGTTAGTCACCTTTTTTTTTTTTATCACACGTGTACTGTAGCTAAAGATGGAACTTCATATCACATCAATATAGCCCAGATAAAATTCATATTCACTGTAGGAATTGGGTTATTAGTGCAAAACTTACCCCAGGTGTGCGGTGTTGTTAATGAGAAGACTGGTTAGATGATAAGGTTCTACAGTCTCAGTTCCTGTGGAGATTGGAATGGTGTGGATGTGGTCTACAGTTTTTCTGATATCTTGTTTGTATCCAGCATACTAAACTCTGGACAGCTGCATCCATATAGTGGAACCATTTTGGGGAGTAGGGGACATTAATTCATTCCCAGAACAGCCTGATCTTTATAGGACCAAGAGAAACAAATCTGTTTCTAACCAGTCCATCAGGAGTAGTGGAATTCCCAAATGTGCTGAGTCTGGTGGATCTGGGAGGTGAGTGCTCTGCTGGGGGCTTAGGTGGTAGATACCTAGGCAGGCGCAAGAGTACTCTTTATAAGAGCCAGGGGATGAAAACTGTCATTGCCATGGGTGTGAATTCATAATAGAGCTTTCATTTTCTGATATTGAGGAACAGGATTGTTTTCTTTTATGTTTTTTCCTTTTTAAAAGTTGTTTACTTCTTGCTAATGTTACCTTAAGGTAAAGTACCTGTAGCCACCACGAGGATTCATTTTTCAGTTTTTCACCCAATAACCTATCACCAGCATTGTTGGATTCTTTAAGGTTCATGAAATGTGCTTATTCATTAGCATTATTCTGGTGTTTTCTTTGTCCTGTATCTTTCCAAAATCTTTGTCAAAACATTTTGTTTTTTAAGATTTATTTTGACAGTTTCATTCATATTTAAACTAATGAGTGTTTTTAACTTTTATTGTCTTATGATATATACAGAAAAATGCACATAGCTAATGAGTTTTTAACCAACGTTGGTTAAGCTATTTTTGTTATATTCATATGGAGTTTATAGACGCACAGGCTCTTTTTTAAAGTGCTCTCAATCATTGAAGATGTCTGAACTTTCTATTCAGGAAGAATGTAAAACAGTCACTTTCTTTTTTAGTGATCATATTTCTTTAAAAATAATAAAAAAAAATTTAAGGCAAGTAAATCCTAATGTAGCATATTGCCCTTTGTTCTCACTTTTGCTTGTGGAGTAAGGAAAAGTTATGTACCATATAACCTCTTCATTTCTTTTTACAAATCATCATTTTAACCTATATTTTTTTCTCTAGTACTTTCGTATGTATACTATTTCCTTTTCATTTTAAAAAATCATAGTTTTAACTTCTCAATAGTCTCAAGTGACCTATTTCTTTCTCATAGTGACTCATTTGCATTCTTAAAGAGGAATTATGTACTTTCAATAATTGTTAGGTACATAAAGACAGCATGCTGTCAACTATAGACTGTTTAATCACTTTGCCAGTACAATCAGATATTAATTGTTCATCCAGTTGCTAGTGCTCCAGATGATGGATTATTCATGGCCTCTGCTTCACCTCTTCTGTTTCAGTGACCACTCCTCTGCTATTGGCCCTTCTGGCAAACAGGATAGCAAATAAATAAAAAATGCTTACAATTCAACTCAAGCAATTCTGTTAGCCATATTACTCTTAGCAGCATTTGCCAGGATTTCCTGGACAAATCATTAAGAATGTTCAGCTTAAAAAGCTTATGACATTAAGACATTTAATAATGTCTTTTTGGATTACAGGTACATGGACCCTAGCCATTGTCTCCAATAACTGCACTGACTGATAGATGGGTAGACTTGACATTTAGCACATAATTTTACATATAGAGTTATATTTGAGCTTTACAGTAATTTAAGTTATATACTTGTTACATTTGCATATTCAAAATTATTTCTTTGTAACCAAACTTACTTAGTTTATACTATCATTAGGGTATCATTTCCTTAAGAATGTGATACAGTAAGTTTTGTCTTTCTGTCACACATTCCATATACCCTGTTGATGGATTGACTGATTCCTGTCTTCAGTGAGTAGGATTCAATGTTTCTACTGTTCAAGGATTATAGTTCTTTTCTTCTTTTCTTTTTCTTTTAACAGAACTCATTCATCATTTTCTTTATAGCTCTTCACCCCAAGTTGTTGCTGTGACATTTCAGAGGCCAGTTGGCTGTGTCACCTGTTTCTCAGCCCCTTCCCTTGGCCAAATGCTATTTTCCTGTTTTAGAGTTTCATATTACCTATAAGTCAGTTTGTTCTGTACAAAATTACACATGACTTCCTTGCTAAACTTCTGTTCTTTTGTTTCCTAAAACATCTTTTAAATCTTTATTTTCCATATATTTAAATGTTTACTTCAGTAGTGAGAACCATATAACTAATGATGCATAAGGAAATTGACCTCAGAGATAACTGCTTAATAAAATATATTTTACTTTCTCATAGTAATGTTCAAATTCTTATCATACTATTATACTTTCATTCTCAGTTTCTTTTTACATCACATTCCCCTCTAAAATGGATAAGAACTTTTCATGTTCACAGCATTACATTTGGGTTTGGACTCTTGCTCCACCTTTTCTTGGCAGCTCATATTTTCCATGCTTATTCCCTTGTTTTTCTGTAGTTGTGCCTGATGTGCTAAGGTATAGCTTATATACCTTTTAGGACTATACTTTTTCATATTTGAGGTATAGTTTCTTTTAAGAGGCCCTCCTATGGAATGCTAGTCTCATAAGTGTTGCCATGTACATTGTAGAACTAAAAGGTGATCAGATGATTTTCCTTGATGACATGTAGGGATCTACTTATCAGCTGGTAAGTTTGATCAAAGAAATTTGATCAATCAAAGAAAAAATTGTCATTTCTATGTCCAAAAGCTTTTTCTTGACTTAACATAGCAAATAACCTTCCCATTTTTTTCCTTTTAAAGAGACCAATATATATGAGCAAAGTAAAGCACCTGACAAAAACAACAAACTCAGGGTGGAGGTAGGGCCTGGGGGATACAGGAAGAAATCAGCAATCTGAGCTGACCTCTTTCCTTTCCAATTTTCCCACCTGTTTTCCAAACCTGAACTGGCTCCTCCCCATCTCTTAACTAAGCTGGCGACTACTGCTGCCACAGCGGGTTTCCCCAGGCGTTTGCTCCTCACACCCTCTGTTTGGGTCTGTTCTTTCTCTTCACATTGAAGTGAAACAAGATTGGCATCTTAAAAAGTGAACTGTAGTGGGAAATGCCACCTTCCATCCCTTACTACTACTCCTCCTTCAGAAAAAAAGACAGGTTCACAGGGTACATGTACTTCCTTGTCCAAAAGTAGCTCAGCTGATCCCCATGTTTTTGGACATACAAGTAGGCCACTGTTCCTTTTCCTGGCCCATCCTTTTATGAAGAAGCTGCCCCAAATTTTCTACTGAGTTCTTAGTATAAGATCAGAAGTGCTCCATTACCTCCATGGGCAGTAGTTGAGAAAGAAGTTGCTAGACTCTCACTGTGGCATTAGCCCAAGTGCAATGGATACTACCTGTACTTTACTATGTCTGTACTTTACTGGGGGTAATTTGCATGAAATAGAACTGCACTCTGACATCCTGAGCCTTCTCTCCTTTCTCACCCTTTGCTACCATTGGAGAAAGGGATGTTTTCCCACATTCCTCTGAAATGTTCTGTGAGTTCAGATTTCACCAGTCAGCTGTTTCTCACCTTTTTTTGGTGTGCTACTAGGCTTTGTGACACTTAATCTGCCATTCTTGCCAACCTTGCAGCAGGATGCTTACAAAAAGCTTGTAATCAGTGTTTAAGAACGTCAGTAATCTTCAGGGGTGCTTTTTTCTTTTTATCATTATGCTGGTTTCTGTTTTGTTTTGCATTATAGTTTACAGAGAGTTCTATTAAAATATATAATGATCATTCACTCTTGAAGTAGGTTGTAGCCTCCTCCATTTAGAGTTTGGAAGCTTGAGTTTGGAGAGGCAGAGTGACTGTCAAACACCCAAGAAATGGCAGAGTTGACTTCCCACTGCATCAGAGTTTCTATCTCACCCTTTAGAAATGTGATGTAAACACATTCTTATTTTCATGTGCTAACGGTGCTTTCTCTATCCCATGTGGAGTTGAAAACCCGCCTCAGATCCAGAAGCACTTTTTCTCTTCAGCAGCTCTGTCGTGCCACATGCATATGAAATGTGATTCTCTAGTCAGATCATTTATACATGAAATGAGCACAGCAGCCATGGGCCCTTGGTGTGCTCTGCAGCACTCCGCCTGTTTGCTTCTCTTGTTTTTTAGTGCTCAGGTGGCTCTGTGATGGATCCCTCCAGTTAATTGGCCTTTTTCTATGGAAGTTCTAAGACTGGTTTTCATATTGGGGTTTATGGACTACTTGGAAGAGATTTACCCAGAAAGCTTACTTAAAATGGACATTCCAGATCCCACCCCACACTTGGCAGTAGAACCAAAGAATCGCGATTGTTTTAAGCTCCTCAGCTAATTTTATGAATTCTAAGGTTTGAGAAATGCTCTAAGATACTATATGTATTGTGCTGTAACTTTTATTTGACCTTTCTCTTTTCTTGATTTTACTTCACGTTTCTAGTCTTTCTCATCTGTAAAATGGTATTATTAATACCTGCCTTTCTTATGTCACAGAGTTTTTGTGAAGATTAGATGAGAATAATATATGAAAATAGTGTTTAGAAATCAAGGTCTCTAGTATGTAATTTTTGCCAAGCAGCTTCTTGAAATCCCTTAAAAAGCAGTTTGACTTCAGAAGGAATGCTAGTTCCTTCATAGATGAAACACAATTTATTTATTCTTTTCTTTTTTTTTTTTTAACCCTCGTGGATGCCAAAATACTAAGTAAAGTAATATCCTAACTCCCACACTCCTGTTCCTGTTTTCGCTGCATTGCAGGTTTTTCTCTGCTGAGTCCTCCCGCTGAGTTCACAGTGTGCTCATGCTCTTGCCACCTCTTGAGGCTGCTTCTCTTGTGAGCATATTCCCTATGGCTGCACACATTTCTTGTCCCCAATGGTTATCCATGAACATGTGTTTCAGCAAGGCAAATAAGGGTATCTTCTTATCCTCATCAATCAGATGAGGAGCTGGAATGCTGTGTCTAGGGCACATCATCCCTCCTCAGGTAACACTTGGACCAGAAGTCATGCCACTCTTGTCTTCTAGGCCACTGCCCTTTCCACAGTGACATTCTATCTTAATTAGCAAAGGCCAGTAGGATACATTCAGTATCTTTTGGCTGCCTCGAATGCTAAATATCTAAAATTCTCCACTCTATTTCATCTATTCCCTTACTTTCTATTTTAAATATTTCCGTAGGTGGATTTGCATCACCTTCACTTTTAAAATTAGCACCTCTCCTAAAGGTAGAAAATCTCATTATCTGATTGTTAATCAGACACTGTCAAACTTTAGACAACTCCAAGACAAAGGCCTCAGTACTTCACTTCCACTTTCCACATGTTAATAATGGACACTTAAAGATAGTGTTACTTTTCACATAAGTAGGTGGTTCATTTTGCCATTGCATATGTTTAGCATAGGTGATTTTGGAAAAATCAGAAAACCTATTTTTCTCTTACTGGTTTTCTGTCTATTCCTTTCTAACATTTTCTTGATCTGTGTATAAAGATTTTGTTTCAAAATATTGAAAAATATTTATGTTTTTGGGGTCAATGTAGGTTCATGTCTGACATCTCATGTTGCATCTTGTCGCTGTGTTTTATTAGTTCTTTTATAACCCCGAAAAACTCCACTGGAACTCACTTGTTCAAAATATGTCATATTTTGATGGTACTGTTCTTTGATAATTCAGTTATTTTAAAAAACAAAAACAATAAACCTTAAAAATTATGCAAACCAATATTACAACTACTTTCTACAGAACGTAACCCCCTTTGTCAGTTAATAGTTGCCTAGGTTCAAGCTCTACAAAATCAGGAAATTGGGTTCATTTGTCTTTAATGTTAATCTTTGTCTCTTCCTCCCAGTGGTGACCATGCCCCACAAATATCTCTCATTGAAGCTTCTTAGGACCTTTTCTTTTGCTCTTTCACCCCAAGGACAATATCTGACATCCACCATTCTGGTTGTCAATTCTGAGAGAGAACAGTTATACCCAACACACTCCCTGGAAGGCTTCACAGTTATCATCATTTGGGGGAATCTCACTCAGGGGAAGGTGAGCTAGGGCCAGACCTGCCCCACCCTACCCCATTCTAGACTGTCCTAACAGTCTCTCAATCCCTTTAGGCTTGAGCACTATTAGATTCTGTTCCTTCTGCTCCAGAACCTTTAGATCTTAGGTTTTCTGGTGCATTTTATAGCTCAGTTAGTAGTCTTTTTAAATATTATTCTAATACCCGCTCCCCTCCCCCACCACACACACTATTTAGTTGATGTTCTGGATGCATTAGTGGGGTCTCCTACATTGCTTTTTTTTTTTTTTGGCTCCTTTTTTTTTTTGGTGAAATTTTTGACAAAGAAGTTTATTGTTGGAGCTCATCCTTTTCAAGTATAAGATTCTATCCTATTATGTAGTATCTTTATGTATTACTGATACTTACAAATAGTAGGGAATCTGTTTAGAGCCAGATCTGGTTACTTGCAGTCCTGAGATTAACAAAGATGCTTGACTTTTGGTATTATAAAACTGTCATGGAAAAGGAATGAGAGTGAAGGAAGAAAATGATTGTTACCTTGGGTGTGAAATAGTTTTTCAAATAAGTGCATGAGATTTATAGACTGGGAGCTTAAGTGGTTTCAGCTTTGGTTATATGTCATCAACTTGAATTGAAGAATAACATGGGGAAGCAAAGTGCTACGTCACAAAACTATGCTGTCTAGTCGTGTTGTCAGTACTGAGTTTAACAGTAAGTGAATTCTGGCATTCAAACCAGTTTTCATCCATGATTTGAAAGTAGAATAGATAAAGATGCTTATTTAAGCTGTTTTTTTAAAGCCCCCCCCGCCCCCAAAAATAACTTTTTAGTACTATATAGTGATGAAACATGTTGCTTTGCTAACATTTTTCTTTTGGGTATTTCTTTTCCCAGCATTGTCCACTAGAACTTTCCACAGAGGTAGAAATGTTATTTGTCTGTGTTGTTCAGTACTGTAGCTGTTAGCTATGTGTGAATACATATTAAACCCCTGAAATGAGATTAGTGTGATTGAGGAACTGAACTTTAATTTAATTTAATTTAATTTATTTTTTAAATTTATTTTTAAATTTAATTTTATTTTAAATAGCACAAGTTACTAGAGGTTACCTTATTGAACAGTGCAGGTATAGATGTTCAGTGTTCATTGTAATATATATCATTCTCTTGATTTCAGTCATAGCACATGTTACTAGAGGTTACCTTATTGAACAGTGCAGCTATAGATGTTCAGTGTTTATTGTAATATATATCATTCTCTTGATTTCAGTCAATTAGGCTTTCATATATTTGATCTCAAATGTACATGGCTGTATGGTTTTTTAAAAACCAAATAGTCAAAGCAACTTTATATGGTATACTTGAAATGAATGCTATGTTGCTTAAATCCAGGTGGTTTTTTTTTTTTTTAAAAAGTACTGTAGATTAAATCATTTTAAAAATTGTAATTGCAGGTGTGAGAAACAGTGTGGATGATATTCCCATCTGCTGCAGTGGTAGCTGTTGATCAACAAATGAGGCTGGAGGCCATATGCCACCGCCTTTCAGAGGCCTGCAGCTGGGCCTCTGCAGTGGATTCACCCAGGTTTGCCCTGTTGAAAACCATTTCACGGGGCTTTTTTCTCCTGTTTGAGTTAAAAGATGCCATAGAAGAATAGTCAACATTATTCTAATGAGCTCAGAGCTTCTCATTTCACACAGTAAAAATAAGAAGATTGGCATGCATCGTGAGCATTGCTAAAATATGTCAGCAAAGTCAAAGAAAGTTAAAAATGATGACCTATAAACTGCTTTAAACAGGTGTGCTCCATAGTACAATGAATGGCATTTTTAAAGCATTTATTAATATTCATTTGAAAACTTTTAATATGTGGGAGGAGGAACTATCTCTTAAATTGCCTGTTCTTTTTGCCAAATTGGTCCTTTATATACTGTAGTTTTTTCAATATCACCTTTATTTTAAAGCATGAATATGGAATATTAGATAGTTTAATTAAAAATATTTTAATTGATAAGAATGCCAATATAGTCACCCTCTTCACAGTTGGCCTGCCTTGCACAGTGAATACAGCCGGTAACTGGTCTCCTTGGGAATCGTGAAGGAATCATCCCCTTCCCCTGCTCCTATTCTATATATAAAGTATGTTTTAGTTTCTTTGAGGAAGAAGATTCAAAAACCTCTTGTACTTACCTATATCAAGCCCTATAAGTCAGGAAGCTTTCATTACAAGCTGTGATACGTAGAGATAAAATAAAGCATATTACTAAGCTGTCTACCTTTTCCAGAGGGAGGATCCTTTTCAAGTCTGAAGTGAAACCCTGGTGCACTTCTGGAATTTGTAAGATGTGACTTGATATTCATGTGTGGATGCATGCTGAGAGTAAGCTTTGCGTTTCTAAAATGCATTAGAGTGGGGAAAACTAATTATTGGGCTTCATGCATTAAAGACTTAACTCATTTTCCTCGGATTGCCACCATAAACGTTTGTTTTTAACAAGATGAGTTTTGGCATCTTCTTTTTACCTTACTTTGCTCTGGCAAAAATATACTGAAATAACCAAAAACTTGAAAATTTGCACATCTCTTTTGCCTTCTACTTTGGTATTGTCTTGTTAGGTCAGGTTGAAAAGATCTTTTGTTGAGGTCATTGCTTCAAAGAAAAGTGTGTTATCAGCTGGCCGCAGATGCCTATTTCTCAGGTGGGTTTTATAAGAAAGTTCAAGAAACATACAGTGACTGGAAGGTACGAGTGCCATTTCACAAGAGTGGTAGTGCTTCCTTATCTAGTGATTGCTGACTGGGTCTGGGGTTTTGAAGTCTGAATTTTTAAAGAAAAGGCAGAAATCCAGATGATTTTTTAAATATGGAATCTCCCAATTTTAAAAACAGGCTCAGATATTTTTAAAGCACTGTACAAGCCCAAACAGAACATCTGTGCAGCAGAACCATGGGCTGCTGTTTTAATACTTCTGCTCCTGGAGATGGTATTCATAGCCTTTATTTTTATTCTCTTGTTGAAATTATTGCTATTATTAAACTGTCATAGAACAAAAATAACCTTGACATTTCAAAATATATAGCCAATTTCATGTTCTTTAGACACATTAGTTACATTTCTGACAGTGATCCATCCTTTACCCTCTAGAGTGTTGCTGGGCACATTGAGATATACTGCATTTGGAGGTTTGGGGGCAGTCTCACCCCTGGGACCACAGTGACCTACTGCTTTGGTCCTAGACTGTATAAGAAAAATGATCAAGAGCTGGGACTAAATATGACCCCATTCTGATTCAATCTCCATGCTTGAGTTGGGGTGAAAGAAATAGTGCATGAAAACTTTTCAATTAATAACATACTCTTTGGAGGTAAAATAATCAAGCAGAACTCAGGAAGAATATTGGGAAAGGCTAGCAGCTGGTGAGATCCCTCGACATCCCAAAGTTGGTAGAAGTATATTAACCTTCAAGTAGAGGGTGGGATGACATCTCTTTAACAAATGCCAAAAGCAAAACAGCAAGGGCAAAACAAAACATTATCTTGAGATTTAAGGCAAAGAGACAGCCACCAGACTATTGAGTCACAGCAATGGCTAGTATATAACAGGAACTTAATAAATATTTGTCAAATTGAATTTTTTCTTTCATGGAATAATAACTGCCATTTATTAAATGCTTAGCACTTTACTAAGCATTTGATTTATTTTTCTAATTCTATAGCAACCATGCAGAGGCAAATCTTTTCTCCAGTTTCCACATGAGGAAGCTGAGACTCAGAGGTATAAGTAACTTGCCGCAGGACATGCAACCTGAAAGTAAGGATAATTCCAAAGTTGCACTGATTAGAGAGGGAAGATGTAATAACTTGCTAGGCTTGTTGAGCAACTTGCCACCATTCCTTCATGTTTTCCAGGAAAGGGCTGAAAACATAGTAGCATTAAAGTTGAACTAATGGGAAGGAACATTTTAGCATTCAGACCTGCTTGTCTGACTTAGACATAAATACAGAATTGATCTTGCATTGTTTGTTGACTGCATGTTTATACATTTTTCTTGTTGCATGTTCAGAAAAGTTGATATCATGACCAAGAGTTGTTTTTGTAGACCAAAGCATTTAAATAGGCCATCATTCATATCAAAAAATAGTCCTCAGACTTGAAACTAGTTAAAAAAAAAAAATAGTCCTCAGTGATTGCTTTGTAATGGAAAGAATTCTTTAACCAGTTTCCTTTATCATTGTAGATTAAAAAAAAAAAACTACATAGATATACATTTTTCTCTTTTTTAAAGAGAAACAATATCAGTATTTTTTATAACACATTTTTCATAAAAAAGGAATAATATTTTCTAGTTTGTTTGCCATCTCCCCCATCATGTTTTTAATAAATATTAAATCATGAATTGTCATGTGAAAAGACTAACACTAATCCAAACATCTTTTATTTTAAACTGCCACATCAGTATTTAATGCATTTCAATTTCTTTTCTTGTCAAGGATGAAATTAATTTTAAGTAGATAAGTAAATGAGTTACATTTTTGTTCAGACGTTTATTAAATTTATAAAAAGGACCAAGATTGTTGTTGAACTTGTCCTGTTCTCCAGCCCCAGCTGTTGGTTCATGTCAAAACCAGGCATCAGCCCTGAAGCCCTTGGCCTCAGTCTTACTTGGGAAGCTACCTGCCCCCCTCACACAAGGTGGTTCTAACAAAGTCAAAATCATACAAGCTCAGACTGCAGCTGAGTCACCATCTATTTATTGATTCCTTCTTATTCACTCAACGAATATTTACTCAGTATCATCTATGCTCTGGATATTGGGCTAAGTACTAGAATACATGAAAAAGGAAATTCATGGGTGCTGCCCTCACAGGGCTTTCAGCACAGTACAAGAGCAGAATTGAGCAGACAGAAGTACCATATCATAGAATAACTGATAAGGCAGGGGAAGGACAGGATCCTGGGACCATGTGTCACACTTTAACCGCCCCAGTTGAAGGTGTTCTAAAAAATTGGTCCAGTCTCCCAGGCCCAGTTGTTTCCCCACTGATTTTTGGGACTCAATGAATTAATACATAAAAAGCACTTTGGAAAGTACTTGGCACTTAGAAAGTGCTCAGTTAATTTTAGCTACATATTAGCTATGATGTAACCTAATCTTTTCAAAAGATTGTAGTGAAAAATTTTTATATAACTGTTTTGAGTTCTTTTCTATGTCCTGAGGTTTAAAACATAACTGACTTTTACATAGAAATAAATGTCTTTGTGCTTATTAAAATAGTGTCAGTTAGCTGATGGAAATTTACACATAATTACTTTTATCATACTTAAGGAATGATTATTCCTGCTAATGGGAGTTACTATTTTCATCATCATTAGCCTAATTTAAAGCATTTATTAAAAATTTGATTTTGCTATATAAGTTAATCCCTCTTTAAAGTAATTTTGTGGACCTACCCATGGAGTATTTATAGTCTAAAACAATAGTAATGCTGGTACAAATTGAAAGTCAGCATTAAAACTATTATTCCTTCTCAGGTTACCCGCTCTTAATATGCTCTTATTTATATGTTTTGTTGTGAATGTTCTAATCTGCCTCTTCCAGCAGATTCAGAGGCTTCATATCAAAACAATATATCTAGAAACCAGATGATGATTGTATTTGCTTCTAATTGTGCCCCTAGAGTGGTTGCTTAGTACCGCAATGATTTTTTAAAATTTATTTTGAAGTAATTTCAGATTTACAAAAAGGTTACTAGAACAGTACAGAAAACTCATATTCCCTTCACTCAGATTCCCCAAATATTGGCATTTTCCTGCATTTGTTCCTTCACCTACTCTTCTATATTTGTACAACTATTATCATTCATCTTTTTCTGAACCTCGAGGGCAAGCTGTACCTGATTTCCTGTCACCACTAAATACTCAAGTACATGTTTCAGACACTCCTACATCACCTGCATACAACCCTCCAATCAGCTAACATTGATGCAGTAGTGCCATCTCATCAGGCCCCATTCAGATTTCACAGTTAATGTCCAAACAATGTCTCTCTCTCCCTTAATTTTTTTTAATCATTTTGGAATGGCAACTATTTTACTAAGTATCTTCTATGCTCCATGTATTATGCTAAGCACTGGGATACTGGGGAAGAGGAGAAACATGGTCGCTGTGGTACTCCTGCCATGTATGTGTTACATTTAGTTGCCAGGTCTCTCTTCAGACCCATCTGGAAGAGCTTCTTAGCTTTGCTCTGTCTCATTCCTTGACAGTTTTAAAGAGTACAGACCTTGGTTTCTGTAGGATGACCCTCAACCTATATCCATCCATTGTTCCTGCATAACTAGTTCAAGCCATGCATTCTTGGCAAAAATACTACAGAAATGGTGTCACACTCTTCTCAGGACAACACGTGAGGTCGCAGTGCCTTAACTACCCATCTTCCCCTGCTGATGCTGGCCCCAGTCACCTGCTCCTGTTGGAGTCTTCCAGCTTTGACACCTGCCTGATTCAACCACTTCTATGGTGGATACTAAATGGCAATTGTCTATTTCTTTAATTTATTTTACATATACTGGTTGGTGTGCTACAGTAAAGAATAGCTTTCCCTTTTTCCCATTTGTTTATTAATTTATTTTATTTATATCAATTTGGACTCATTAATTTTTATATAATATAGTGGGTTGTGGTCTGTTATTTACTTTAATGCTAAAATTATCTGTGATTTGGCTGGTGTGACCCCTTTCTCCTTGTACTTTTGACTTGGCACCATCATTTGTTGAGCGTTTCCTTACTTTCTGATGAAGAAGATTTCCAGACTCAACTTGTACCTCCCCTGGCCCAAGCCTTGGAATCAGCCATTTTGCCAAGGAACCTATTTCCTTTTAGGGGAAGATGGTATTTAGGAATCAAGATCTGTGTAGTTCAGGTGTTCTTTGCTAGTAAATATTATTGCTTTTCGTCCTCACAGTAAAGAAAGGATATACATATATGTATACAAATACATACTTATACCTATTATATATGCACATATACCAATATGCCTTACATCTAAAAGTATATAGTGTGTATGTATATATAATCATGAGTTCATACTGATTCCTCCCATTGCAATCTAATACCTCATTGTTCTTTCTAACATTCTCCCTTCCATGTTTATAATACCTTCTCCAACAGCAAGAAGTTCACTTTTTAAAAAATATTGGTTTATTGTCTCATTTTACTTATTTACATAACTAATTTGCCAACCACACTAGCCATTGTTTCTACTCATCACCACTATGTCTAGGCCCTTAGGTGAATCTTAATACCTACCCAAAGACAAATACGAGATGGTGGGGATGGTCACTTCTCTGGAAAACCAGAGACTTGCTTTGTATTCCTTCTTTCCTCATGCTCATTTACCAGGTGTCTGGTTCATGCTTGTGTTTAGCCCCGCAACCTTTCCTTATCTCCCCATGTTTTTGGCCTCCTGGTCCACTGGCCCACATCTCCACAGGACTCTCCAACACCCCTCACCACCTCAAGCTTTCAGCCTCCGTGCTGATCCTCTACAAGGGGAAGGGAAAGAGGCCCTTAGGTGAATCTTAATACCTACCCAAAGACAAATACAAGATTGTGGGGATGGTCACTTTTCTGGAAAACCAGAGACTTGCTTTGTATTCCTTCTTTCTTTTTTTTATTTTCTATCTTTGTCTTCATGAGTTTCTTTATTAAAATTATATTTTATATTTTAATTTCTGCATAGCAGAGATAGAAAAGAGAAACTTTGAGATTTATTTTTAAGGGTCTTGACAATAAGTTAAAGGCAGAGAGTAAAACAAGGCTAAAACAACAAAGCAATGAAGGTTATTAGCAAAGCAGGCCCCGGGGAAGAAGATCCACACTAACTTTAGGGAATTCATTAGGGCTTGTTTCGAGTTCTTATGTTGGATTGTCTTTGGTCAGTCAATTCACAACTAAAAGTCAGTTCGTGGGCATATTAAAGATGCCTCTGGACAGCAGTGACTTATAATTTGTGATACTTTATTCAGTCCTTTTCAGTGAGCCTATTTCACTTAGTCTCTCTGATGTCCCAAATCCTGTACAGTGATCCCTCTTCAGGGATCAGTTTTGGAGAACTAATGGCTTTCCTGATTCTATAAAATGATCACGTTTACTTTATCTATTCTCCAGGCTCTTCTTGCTGATGGGTTCCTTCGAAGCTTTTTGCAAGGGAGAAGTGTTCCCATAACAGCAGCTCTGTGTATATATGTTTAAGACCTGAAGGCCAAGAAGGCAAATCAGAACTGTTCAGAGTTTCAGGGCACAGACCTGGGTTCCAACTTATGTAAGCCTCACTTTCCTTATCTGTAAAATGGGGATTCAGTGAGATAATATAAGTTAAAAAGTCCGTATCATATAGTAAGAGTTTGGTCACTGTTAGGTATATTTATTTTTACTTCTGTTGTCACCATGATTGTTAAAAAAGAGATTATTTAAAAAATAATTAAAAGTGGGGAAAAGACTTGAATAGACATTTCTCAAAAGAAACTATATAGATGAATAATATGCACATGAAAAAATGCTCAGCATCACTAATCATTAGAGAAGTGCAAAAACCACAATGAGATGCCACTCATTAGGATGGCTCCTTTTTTAAAAAAATAGCAAGTGTTGGTGAAGATATGGATTGGAACCCTTGGCACTGTTGGTGGGAATGTAAAAAGGTGCAGCTACTGTGGAACGGTTTGAGAGTTCCTCAAAAAGTTAAACATAGAGTTATCATATGATCTAACAGTTCTACTCCTAGGTATATATCCAAAGAAGTTGAAAGCAGGGACTTGCACAGGTATTTCTACACCTATGTTCGTAGCAGCTTTATTCACAATAGCCAAAAGGTGGAAACAACTCACATGTGTATCAGCAGTTGAATTAGTAAACAAAATGTTGTATTTCTATACAATATAATTTTACTCAGCCTTAAAAAGAAAAGAAATTCTGATACAACATGGATGAACCTTAAAAGTGTTATGCTAAGTGAATAAGCCAGACACAAAAATGTATATTGTATGATTCCACTTAAATGAGGTACCTAGTATAAGCAAGGTCTGAAACACAGAAATTACAATAGTGGTTCAGGGGCCAGTGGGAGAGAGGAATAGGGAGTTCTTATTTAATGGGTACAGAGTTTCAGTTTAGTATAATGAAGAGTTCTAGAAATAGATAGTAGTATGGTTGCACAACATGGTGAATATACTTAATGCCACCCAGTTATTCACTTAAAAATGGTTAAAATGATAAATTTTATGTTACATATATTTTACCACAAACATAAAAGAGAAGATTACTGAGATGTTAAGGTGACACAACATGAAAAACTTGCATATAAGTGTTATTATAAAAGTACTTTATCTTTCCATAGTGTTCACTAGTTATAAATGTATTGGCGTCCCCTTTCATATCCTACCCCAGCAACACAACACAACACACACACACACACACACTGCTGAAGGAATGATATTTGTAGGAGAAGGGAAAGTTTGAGGGTGTCAAATGAATTTAGAAGGAGTTGTCCTGAGGGCCAAATCTAGCCTGCAATTTGTAATAGTTTTTGCATTTTTAAAGGGCATAAAAAAACAGCAAAGGCCACGTATGGCACAAAGTCTAAAATACGTACTCTTTAGCCCTTTACATGAAAAATTTGCCAACACCTGATCTGAAATATTGCTATGGACTGAATTGTGTCCCCCTTAAATTCACATGTGGAAGCCCTAGGCCCCCAGAATGGTGGTATTTGGAAATGGGGCCTTTAGGAGGTGATTAGGTTTAGACAAGGCCATGAGGGTGGGCCCTCATGAAGAGATTAGTGCCTCTATAAGGAGAGATCCCAGAGAGGTTGGTTCTCCCCAGGAACAAAATGAACTGGCTACCTGATCTCAGACTTCTAGCCTCTGGAACTGTGAGAAAATGCATTTCTGTTGTTTAAGCCACCCAGTCTATGGTATTTTATTACAGCAGCCAGAACAGGCTAAGTTAAACAGTTTTGCCAAGAACAGACTCTAGTCCTCACCTCTTAGATTTTTTACGAAAATCTCTTTGCTTCACAAGTGAAAGAGATATTAAGATGAGGAAAGAACATTCACCTTAAAGCATGATCGGGGGAGTTTTTGAAATAACCAGAGTGGTAATGAGCAGGTTCCAAACTGCTAAGAAGAATAGAGTTTCTACAATAGTGATTTTCTTATGTGGCACCATCTGTTTTTCTTTGAATGTAATAAAAATGACAGCTTTTCATGTACTGATGCTCCCTGAGCCTTTTAAAGTCAAACATATGATGCGATTTGTGTGTAAAGGTTTTTCTCTTGCACTCATTTGTTTTTCCATCTTGAATTTCTATGTAAACTCCCTTGGCTAAATTACACAAGCCACCCACACCCAGCACCTCCTTTCTCACTGGAGACCAGAGGGCGGAAACCTGCAGCCTGAAGTCTGCAGCCTGGAGAGTCTAATATGAAACTTAGTGTATTTAGGCAGAGGAAGATTTCCTGCGGAGCAGGGCTGCCCCGCACCCACTCCCCCATTTGTGCCATGATTGTGGATATGCAACTTCAAAACTTGGCTTTCAAGACATTTTGGCAACCTAATGTAAACCTGCCCTTTTGTCTCCCTCTTTACCTTTGTAAACCTTGGTTAAGTTCCCATTATCTCCCTTCTCCCTCTTTGCCCTAGATACTTCCTTTTTCTTTAAATGATAATAGTATTCATTTAAAATATAGAACATTAAAAACAAATGAATGGGGGTATAGTCTAGATTTGCCTTTTCTGGGCATTTTATACACTTGAAGTCATACAAAGGGTAGTCGTTTGGCTTCTTTCATTCAGCATAATTTTTTTGAGGTTCATGTGTATTATGGCATTTATCATTATTTCTTTCCTTTGTATTGATTCCATTGTATGGGTGTGTATCACATTTTGTTTTAGCCATTCACTAGTTGCTGGACATTTGGGTTGGTTTACTTTTTGGCTATTGTAATACTGCTATGAATATTTGAGTGTAAATCTTTTTGTGGACAAATTAAGCCTCCTATTCTTGATAATTAATAAAATATATTTCTGACACTTCTCTCAGTAAGACATACAATTGACTAACAAATATATGAAAAGATGTTTAACATCACTAGCTATTACGAATATGCAAATCAGAACCACAATGAGATACCATCTCACACCTGTTAGGATAGCTAAAATCAACAGGACAAGTAATAACAAATGCTAGAGAAGATATGGAGAGAAAGGGGCCCTCATACACTTCTGGTGAGGCTGCAAATTGGTACAGCCATTATGGAAAACAGTATGGAGCTCCTTCAAAAAACTAATAATTGATCTACCATATGATCCAGTAATCCCTCTACAGGGTATTTACCCCAAAGACTTGAAAACATACATCCAAAAAGATATTTGCACACCAATGTTCATAGCAGCATTATTCACGGTTCCCAGGACATGGAAACAACTGAAGTGTCCTATGATAGATGATTGGATAAAGAAGCTGTGGTACATACATACAGCGGAATATTACTCAGCCATAAGGAGAGATGAAATACTGCCATTTGTGAAAACATGGATGGACCTTGAGATAATCATGCTAAAGCGAAATAAGCCAGACAGAAAAAGTTGAAAACCATATGATGTCACTTATATGTGAGATATAAACCTAAAAGCAGCAAACAAACAGGACAAATAGAGACTCATGGACATGGTCAATAGACTAGTGGTTGGTTACCAGAGGGTAGGGGTGAGGGAGAAGGGGGAAGGTAGAGGGGGTAAAAGGGATTAAATATGTGGTGAACAGAAAGAAATCGAACTTTGGGCAGTGAACACACAATGCAATATATATATGCCTTACTGTTGAATTGAAATTTACTGGATTTCGTTAACCAATGTCATAAATAAATAAATGATTAATTAATTAATTAAAAAATTTAAAAGGGAAGTGATTTTTATGGCAATGACCTCTAATCACAGTGCCAAAAAAAATTTATATATTTCTAGTTCTTAATTTAAAAATTCGACTTTTTTAAACTCTAGTCCTTGGCCCATTAAAAAATCCTTGCAAAGCTAAACAGGCTTTGTTTTTACTTCAGTGAGGCTATCAGTTGATTTTCTTGCTCTGAGTCACTGGCCTTTGAAAGAAAGAAGGCTCCCTACTTGTTAGAAAATGTCCCCAACTCCAGCTTTCAAAAAAGTAAAAGAAAAAAAATCAAGGTCTTCAAATTAGAGGCAATGATTTCACACATTCCTTGTGTCCAGATCCGTGTTGAGGGCTAAGGAAGCCAATTAAGATGAGACCCGGACGGACCCCCGAGACCTTACCATCCGCAGAGGTGGATGAGCCAGGGAACTATTCCCATTCTACACACTCAGCAATCAGTAATGAAAAGACGTCTTTTAAGTCATTCTCTCCTCTCCTGCCTTCTTTGATAAAGGAAAATTTTTTATAAGAAGTACTGTATAATGTCTACCCAGTTTTCTTTCCAACTAAAAAAATTTCAGCTGATGCAAGGAAGTTAGTATTAGCCAGAGTTTGATGCTTTTTCCATACATAGGCTATATGCACACCCCTTTCCAAAAAAAAGCAATTGGAAGCCTTATGGGCTATACCATTCAGGACTTTCTCCTGAGCAGTCTTGGTTTGGACATGTTCAGGGCCCAGAAGCAGCCTCATGAGGTGGTTTTTTTTATTAGTCAACTGGTTCGTTATATAGTTTTTTTTATTTCAAACCAGGCATTTTACTCCATGTTAGTATTTCCATTAGCCTCTCCTGTCCATCTGCCTCTTGTCCTTTTCTGTATTTGAAGTAGTAACCCTATTTTCCAAAGTAAGCTCAGGGTTTCTTGTAACTGACTCTGATCACTAGGTGGGCTCTAATCTGTTTAGAATAACCAGGGGAAGATACTTAGCCAAATACT
The DNA here is from genome assembly GCA_004027375.1 of Macroglossus sobrinus. Classification (NCBI taxonomy): domain Eukaryota; kingdom Metazoa; phylum Chordata; class Mammalia; order Chiroptera; family Pteropodidae; genus Macroglossus; species Macroglossus sobrinus. Next base: position 126,635 of record PVKZ01003274.1, read on the forward strand.
GGTTGGTTGGTTGGTTGGTTGGTTGGTTGGTTGGTTGGTTGGTTGGAACAGCCACCTCTACCCTGTTGGCTCATATGACGCTTATGTTTCACCAAAAACTCCATATTTCATGAATTCATAAGTTGGGTCTTCGGCTTTCTATACCGGAGTCATTTTGTTGTTGCTGAATCATATTACTTTACATTTAGCCTTGTTAAATTTGATCTCACTGGGTTTTTAAATTTTTTTATTGTGGTAAAATATGCATGGCATAAAATTTACATTTTAGCAGTTCAGAAGTGTATGGTGCAGTTGCGTTAAGTACATTCCCATTGTCGTGCAGTCATCACCACCATCTATCGCCAGAACTTTTTTCATATCCTCAGACTGAAACTCCATATTCTTTAAAATGATTATTCTCTATTTTCTCCCACCATCAGCCCTTGGCAGTCTTCTGTCTCTACTTTCTGTCTCTCTGAATTTGACTAACTCTCAAGTGAGTACCACAGGAGTGGAATCATACAGTATTTGTCTTTTTGTGAATAACTTATTAGCATAATGGGTTCAAGATTTATCCATGTTACAACATGTATTAGAATTACCTTTTTAAGTATGAAGAATATTCCATTGTGTGTATATATATCATATTTAGTTTTTTTCAACTGTTGATAGACATATGTGTTATTTCCACCTTTTAGCTATTGTGAATAATGCTGTTATGAATGTGGGTGTATAAATAATGTGTTTGAGTCTCATTGATCGTACTGATTTTAACTCAGAATATTCTTTCCCTGTTTTGTGTTATTGGGTAATTATCTACCAATCAGATAATTTCAATTTCTTATTTATCCATGTCCCTTATTAATAAGTGTTGCACTTCCTATTGATCTGAAGGTAGTGTTTATAGAAATAGGTAATTTCCCCCATCCTCAGCCTTTTAAAAATTATGACGTGTCTTTACAGCTCGACTCTAGGAGCAGACTGCTTTCACATTTAGGCTGGGTCTGAATTGGTTATACTCCTTTTGATTCAAGTCTAACTGAGGTTGGTGTGGGGGTAGACCTCTAGGCTGAATCAGAATGGGAAGTTTAGGGCTTTTATTTGTTGCCTGTCTATTTAAAGGCCACTAAGACTACACATAAACTGATATCAGGTATCAAAAAGCAGGGAACTGAATCTTGGAATGACCTGATTAGGACTGAATTTGTTTGCTTCACAAGTATTTATTGAGCTCCTACTTGTGAAAACTATAAAGTGCTTTTGGGAATCAAAAGATGAATAAAACACACTCCCTGCTTTCAAGACGATTACAGTGTAAAGTATTATAACTTCCTATTATAACCCAAAGGTCTTTAAACAAGGGTTCAGCCCATAACTATAAAAACATCTCCTTAAGATGAGGAGGATTACAAAGTACATCAAAAAGCAGAGTGTGTGCTGAAATTATATTTTAATATAGATGGATTTTAAGCAAGGATTTGGAGGACAGACTGAAAAATAAAACAAAGCTTAGAGATGTTAGCTTTTACTTTGGCTAATATGAGAGTACCAGGAAAACAAAAAGTACTCTTGCTCTTGACAGTATAAAATTCTTATTATTTTTAGAGAATAGTAACTTTGCATTTATGAAATTCTTTGTCAGAGCAATTTAGTTAATAGGTATGTAAATGACTACTTATTTCATTGTGTAGGTGGACCACTCCATGTACACTTTCTGAGGAAGAATGTAAGTGCTAAAAACTATTAACATTACAAATACAAAGAAGCAAAAGTTAAGGTTTGAACGCCATATACCTTTGTGGTATTAGATGTTAGGAGTAAGACAGAGAAGATCCATCTTATAATTGAAATTTGTTCGGTTTACTCAACAGAATTTCTTATTCACATCCAACTGTCTAACTGCCCTTTTTGGATGCAAGAAAAAAATGAATTGAGGTGCAAGGTCGTTTCTTATTCTTGCTTTTCAAGTGACAAAGAACATGATAAACCTAGCTGGAGTGGGTGAGGGGTGCTAAAAGTTATAAACCCACAGTAGTAGATTTTCATGTAAGATTTGCAGTTTAAGGCATCTAGTGAGAACATCCCTGAAAAACACCGAAGGGATTCTATTAAGAGTTAATGTTTTTTCAGCATGAAAACAACTTCAGAGGAGGCTCAGAACTCCAAAGCTCTTCTGGCTTTAGCTACCTCAAATGGAAAGCTTCTGTAATCCTTGAGTTAAACCAGACTTAGTCTGGGGAAAGAAGTCACCAGTGGGAGAGAATAAATAGACTCTGCCTTTTAGATGGTGTCCAGATCTTTCCTCACTTGAATTCATCCTGCTCAGTGAATTAGCCTCTTCTTTGATTGTGACATTTTTCTTCCTTGAAATTTACTCAGGTTCCACGTTGTCTTGCAAAAGCAAATTGAAATTCTTGTTAACGTATCCCAAGCTTTTCACCAATTTGCCCTTCTACCCTTCTTATCTAACCACTCTTGGGCTCCTACCAGCATCAGTTTACATTCTCCACAACAGGCTAGCCAGTCAAATTCACTCATCGTGTTTATTTCTTTTTGCTGGCTACAGCTCATGATTCCCAGTCCCTGCCTGTCTCACTCATCAGTATACTGAGTTTCTTCTCACTGGCCTCTTCCTACTTGGTCCTACACAGTTATCACAGGCATGTGATTCTTTATGTGCCAAGCTCTTTCTGTACTGTGCTCTGGCCACTGAGAATAGAGACAAAGGGTTGTGTCCACTTACTCATCCCACCAGCTCTGCAAGGGACTGGGGACTGGGCTGCATATTGTGAATGCTTTTTATTAAAATGTTTTATGTTTTTGCTTTTGCTTTTGTTTTCCTTCAGGTACAGAGTGAAGACAGTGTCCTCCTGTTTGTTATTGCCTGGACAATCACAGAAATTATCCGTTACTCCTTTTATACATTCAGTTTATTAAACCATCTGCCTTACCTCATCAAATGGGCCAGGTAAAGAAGTACAGGGAATGAAGACTAACTTTTGAAATCCATCACTGCAATATTGCCTAGATATTGCCTCCAAATTTTTAAAAATAGAATTCTGTAAGATAGGGGTTGGGTATAAATCTTGTCTGTCAATTTCATCAGGATAAAGAACTCCACTTTATTTTGATTAATAGAAACACTTTTAAATTCTTTATACTTAAGTTATTTTTATTGGGTCGATTCTTTTCAGTTTATTCAACAGAGATTTCATGTGACATCCCATTTTTGTCCATATCAAATTTTACTGATGTGCTTCTGTTATTATGATAGTTTTTTGGACCAAGTCCAATTCTTCTATTCTCAATTTTGCCAACAAGCTGTGACTCTGAAATTAATTTTTAATTAATAACAAACATTTAGTGGCAATTTGGCTTATTACCAGTTTTATTTTGCTTTGATTATTTTTACCAGTAATATTTATTATAAATTGAATAAAAGGCTGACAATTCATCTATTTATCTGAACGAATCCATGAAACATATGTAAGCAGTTTTCTGAGTTGGAAAAGATTGAAAGGTGGATTGACAAAGCAAAAGGAGTAGAATTGTCCATGGGGCCCAAACTCCTCATTTCATAGAAGGAAAACAGTGGTTCTTAGATAAGTTATAAGTTCAGTGATTAGAGACACAGACCAGTTGTTTCCAGCATTTTAAGTATATAAACTTGATTTTCTTTTTTTTTCTTTCATTTTTTCTATTTTTATTGCAATAAACATTTTTATTAGGAAAAGGGAAAAATGAGAGAAACACAGCATTCCCTAAACAACCTGGGCAGACGTTGTGAAAGCTGCATACCCTGGTTATAGGGAAGATTACTGACCAAGCCCTGATTTCACTATTGGAGAATGATTCTTCTATCCATTGCCTTTCATGTCCTCTGGAAGATTGTTCCCTTTCTATTGTCCTCCTTCACATGGCTGAAATTAGCAGTGGGTACATGTCTTCCTTTCATTATCACAGATTTCTCAGCACAATTCCTATACCTGGAATTTTGGAGCCCAATGCTTGCTGTCAATAACCAACAGCCAAAGACTTTTTATGTTTTTATTTTATTTTTTTATTATAATAGTTGACATATAATATTATATGAGTTTCAGGTGTACAACATGGTTATCCAACATTTATATACCTTACAAATTGATCACTGTGATAAATTTAGTTATCATCTGTCACCATACGAAGTTATTACGATGCTATTGACTATATTCCCTATGCCATACATTACATCCCCATGACTTATTTTATAACTGTAAATTTATGCCTCTTATTCCTTCCTGTTCACCTTTTTTCACCCATCCCCACCCCCCCTCTAGCAACCATCAGTTTGTTCTGTGTATGAGTCTGTTTCTTTTTGTTTCGTATGTTCATTTGTCCTGTTTTTTAGATTCCATATATAAATGAAATCATGGTATTTATCCTTTCTTGTCTGACACATCACTTAGTGTAATATGCTCTAGGTCCATCACAAATGGCAAGATTTTATTTTTTATGGATGAATAATATATTTACACATATATAATTTTATTTTTATGGATGAATTATATATGTGTGTGTGTGTGTTCTTTAGCCATTTATTTATCAGTGAACACTTAGGTTGCTTTCATATATTGGCTGTTGTAATAATGCTGTAGCCAAAGGCTTTTTAAAATCTGAGCTGATGATTTCTTTAACAATACTTATACCTAGAAAAGACTGCCATAGGATGAACTACTCTCTGAATTCTTTTTGAAACATAGAGAATTCCTTTTTAAAAAAATTATATGTATTCTCCCATGTGATAGTAATTATAGTTTTTTATTGAAAAATTACATAATGATCAAAAGCTATTATTAAATTTTAAATATTTTTAAATTAGCATATATTTCATTTTTCACAGTAGCATGCATCGACTGTTGAACAATTGTAGCAGTGTACACACATTGGATGTGCTTCTTTTTTTTTTCAGTCCATAGACCAGACTTGGTGTGTGTTGTAAGAACTCCTAGACACATGTTCTGACACCTTCTCCCTCAATTCCCTGCAAATCCCCAGCCTACTTCCACCCCACAGGGCAGACTGCTCAGTATAAACCATGACTTGATGCCCCTACTTTTCCAATATTTGGTATCACCTTAGAGTGAAGAGTTGTCTATTCATTCAGGCCAAAGTTTGAGGCTGACCAAACACATTTATTTTATTTTAGAACATCTAGAAACATACTATATAGATTCTGATCAAAAATTGGCTCATAAAACTTGATTTTAAACAGTAGCTAAATAAGAAAACATATAAACAATAGCTTTCTCAAAAGGCCAGATTAGAAGGTTGAGAGTGCATCTTTCTATTAAAGGTGGCTTTGAGCCTCAGTAATGAATATTTTGTTTTGTTTTAGGTACACACTTTTCATTGTGCTATACCCAATGGGAGTGTCAGGAGAATTGCTCACAATTTATGCGGCTTTGCCCTTTGTCAGACAGGCTGGCCTGTACTCCATCAGTTTACCTAACAAATACAATTTCTCCTTTGACTATTATGCATTCCTAATCCTGGTCATGCTCTCCTACATTCCACGTAAGTAAACAGTTATATATATATGTTTATTTATGTTTTAAACCTCGACTCTACAATAACTAGAGTTAAATGCCTTTGCTTGTTTTTACACCATATCCAGGTAAATATAAATCTGATTTATTGGGAACACTCTGGTTTTTGTTGACTGCCGACTGTTAGAGGGAATTTTTTCTGGTAATAGTTGAACGAAGATGAGCCCTTCTCAGTACAGCTGCCAACCACAGCCCTTCTCAGCGTGTGGGTTTGAAACAGTGAATGCCAGGATAGGTAACTATCTATTGAGGAAAAATACTGAGTGGAAAACAAAAAAAGCCATTAAAGCCTTACCTTGACTTTTTTCTTTCTCCAGAACTGCTTATTATGATATCTGAAAAAAATTCTAAAGAATTTTTGCATTTTTACTATATCAAAATAGTTACTTCATTTTTAAGGAATCCGTGGTTAACTAGAAACAACAAAATTAAAAGATTGATTTATTTTTTTCTATATTTCTTAATTTCCTTTTTGGAAATAAGCACTAAAACCATCTGAACAGAACATAATGTTCTCTTCAGGGTGGTTTCCAGTATTTTAATGGTGCCACTAAAGGACCATATTGGATAATCAGATGTGCCTATCAGCGTACTTGGTAACAGAGGGAAAAAAACCATCATATTTGAGGCTTCTGTAAAGTGAGTCCTATTTTCTGAGGAAGCATTGCTTAGTCCTTTCCTTGAATTCTGATATTCAGTTAAAATCCTGTGATTGATTTCCACATATTCAAAAGGATCTTGATCTACCCAAGGACATATAATGTTCTTTTTCTTGGACTATTTCTATAGTGTGACTCTTATTTTAGTCTATAAGGTGCTATGTTTTCCCCCTAAACCTCAGGTTAAACTCAGACAGGAGTGTTGGGCTTTCTTCAGCCCATAGCATTCACTGCCTGAAACATACTAACAATCATAAGCAACGTCTTTGTGCCCTCTGTGGAAAACTGCATTTCGTGCATTATAGAAGAAAACTACATCTAGATTTCATGTGAACGTTTTTCTTGGAGAGATTCTTAGACACAGTGCTGTTTCATGATTCATTTCGCACTTTTTAATAATTATCAAGTCTTCCTCTTTGGTGCTGAAACTATGGTGGCTAAAGGCCATCTCTCTGCAATGTAAAAGGTAGTTTATTATCAAACAAAAGGTAAATATGAAAGAGTCTAAAAATTTAAGTCAGAAAAATTACCTTAGAGTTTTTCACCTTTCTCATACTGTTCCCTTAAAGTTCCATTTTCCAGCCTCTAGAGCAGCAGTTCTTAGCCACAGCACAGTTTTGCCACACCCAAACTAAAGCACGTCCTAGTGGGCACCACAGGATTTATAAATCCAGCTAAGTTTTTGAATGATAGATGCCATTTTGGATAACAGGGAAAGGGGCAAGAAGGGCAGTAACAACAAGGTGCTGCCACACTGACAGAAATCTGGGGCCCCTACTGCTGATTTGCTGCAAGATTTCACATCTGCTGAAGGAGGGGCTTCATTTCTGGAACAGCTCTCCAGGGCAACCAGAGACTCTGCACCTCCTAGACTTTTTTTGTGTTCTTGTAGCTAACCAGTGTCCAGTCTGTGCCTCTGACCCCATGATATAGAGCAGTGGTCCCCAACTTTTTTGGCACCAGGGGCCAGTGTTCCTATGATAATCTAAAGCCCAATGATCTGAGGTGGAGCTGAGGCAGTGATGCTAGTGCTGGGGAGTGGCTACAAATACAGATGAAGCTTTGCAGTCTGGCCAGCTGCTCACCTCCTGCTGTGTGGCCTGTTCATAACAGGACACAGACTGGTACTGGTCTGCAACCTGGGGGTTGGGGACCCTGATATAGAGAAGGGGTCTGGGCATGCATAGGCAACTCTCCCTGATAGGATTCCTGAAGGAAAACCAACCCAGTTCTGTAGGATTTTCTTTCTTGGCTTTAAAGAAGAGAAGAGAGAAAACACAGACCTCAAGTCCAGCTGTCTTTTAGAGAATAGGGCAGACTTCTCTCAACAAAAGTCTGCTTTCTTTACCTCAGTTCCTTCCTCCTTCTATTTTCAGCCTCCTCTTGGTAAGAGAACTTGGCTTGGTTAAAGTCGTTAGTCTTTCTTTTTTAAGGCAGCTTAACTCTTATAGATAAAGGAAAAGGTTTGATTTCAAATAAAGTTTAGAAGACTCCCTTCAAACTCCTGACTCCCTACCCATCTCAAAATGGCAGCCTGGACCACATCTGCTGCAGATCATCTGTGTCTGCTTCACACACTGTGCTTCTGGTCTGGGCCGGTTGCCCTGGATGTTTTCAGTAGTTTAGGTTGTTAGTAGCGAGACATATTTGCACAGTTCATTCCCAGCCAACTGCATAGTTCCCATCTTTCCAAAGCTTTGTATTTACAAGAAGAAATGCGGAATTAGGAGACATTCCTGTTGACATCAGTCTTCTTTACCAAATTTGTATTTTTTTTCTACAACTTAAGTTTCTTTACATCTTCTTTAATGGGAAGTTGATTACGTACATATATTACTTAAAGCAACACCTCTTCTTTATAATCTTGACCTATTATTGCACTGAGGTACATATAGCCCAAACTGTGGCCCATGAGTGTTCTTGTTTGGGATGCTTTGGATTCCTTGCAAAGTGCTCCTGTCTTTCTCTGCTAAAATGGCAGTATGTCTAGTATCTGCAGTAGATGTCTAAGTCCTATTGACATTTTCCCTCCCTATATTGGTGAAAATTGGTTATAGAGTGAGGGTAACAAAGGTCAGAGAAACAATGATGTGGGGTGAGGACATCAAGAAGCTGAGCACACCAGGTTGTCAGTAGCTCTAACCACACCTCTGGTTTTTAGAGAAACTGAGAAGGAAACTTGCCCCAGGCAGAACATCTCCAGTTTGCTCTCAGCCTCTGGCTCTTTCTCTAGAGAGAAAGAGAGCCCATCTTCTTAAAGGTACCCACAATCCCCCACTCTTACCTGAGACTCATGTGCACACACGCAGACACACCCAATCATCTCCATTCTGTGTGTCCAGAACTTGAAGAGCAGAAGGTAGAATTCTAAAAAGCCTCTTGTCAGATTGAGATTTTCTTAGGGTTATTCTTCAGTGTAGCCCAATGTAGTTAAAAATAGTAGCCATGAATCAGCCATTATAGTTGGGTTCAACCTGAACATGTGGGTAATTCAGATGGAGAAAGTGTCATCCAAGTTCTGGTCACACTGAAGTCACTGCTAAAGCTGTAGAGAACCTACAGCCGGAGTTCCCCTCTCCCCCCACCAATTCCCCTGGCCTCCCCTCCACACATTCCCTTCTCTTACACATTGAGAAGCCTCTGGAAGATGTAAAAGAATGAAAGGGCCATATCTGTCCTCTATTTCTGACATCTGACTCTTCTGGCATCTTCTTGCTTACAGGGATGAGGTATACTCCTTTGTCTTGCTTTAATTGCCACTAAGGGTCGTAAATGGCTTCTAGGTCATTGTCCTCCCTCCAGCCCTCTGAACTAGCTGTGAGGTGGTAGCCACCTGTCTGAGGTGTAATCATTACAGATAACAGCCAGTGGAAAAGTCTTTAGTGCACTTTGCCCCTAAATTTCCCATTACAGAAGCCTATCTCTGGAAATGTGATGGCCCCACATTTTAAATGATCACAATTAGCATTCCTTATGGTTTAATTATATCTTTACTTTCAGTTTTTAGATTATAGAGCTTGTCAGATTTTCTAGCTTTTGTACCAAAATAGTTCTCTCACTGTTGAATTGGATGCACAAGCTCAGTCTTTTCTGTGATAACTTCCTGCCTGCAAATAGTGAGTGGAATGGATGGCAGCCCTGTTCGACAGCAGGGCCTCCTCTGCAGTTTATCAGATCTGCGTGCACATACCCACTGCTATCTTGGTACTTTGGGAGAATGATTTGAAGTTTGGCCAACTTGGAACCCATTTAAAAAGGAAAAGCTCAGAGTTGGTGGTAGTAGAAATTACCTCCCCCAAATTCCAGGTTATTGTCTAAAAAATAGAGATTGGAGCTATTGAGAAGGGGAGGAAAAGAAGAACACTGTACACCCAAGACCATCTCACTGGAGTTTCTTATATGGTCATTGAACCCCCTACCCCAATTTATAGTAACCTTGGAAGTACAGGCAGATTAAATGGCATTTCCCAGCAAGGGCACTCTAGGCATTTGGGGTGGGACAGTTTTTAGTTGTAGGAGACTGTCTCACATTGCAGGTTTTAGCATTCATGCCCCTATTTCTAAATACTGCCTAGGGAGGCAGTACCACCTCATTCATTTGAGAACCAGTACTTTTAAAAATAATCTATAAATTGCAAAGAACAGAATCTCTAGTGCCTAAAAGACTGGCTCTTTTCATAAGGGCTTTTCCTACACTCAAACCTGGCTTAGTTGTTTTCAGATCAAATGTCATAGCACTCCTCCCCCTCTTTGGTCTCATTCAAAGAACAACCAGAGCCAGTCCGGACTCCGTCAGTGATTTTCAGTGAGACCCCAGACACATTGCCTTTCCTCTCTGGGGCTTGAATTCTTTCTTTGTGAAACGGGGATAATAACGCCATCACTAGACTTCTTCACCTTGTTATTGTAAAACCAGAGAATAAATGCGAAGATAGTATGAGAGTATAAAGGGAGGCAGCTCTGTGGCATCTTGCTTGGTAAGAGTAGTGACAGTAGTGTCTGTCCTTCCAGTCCATACCAGCCTTTCTCCTTGGCTAGCTCAGGAAAAGGTAGATCTCTCTGCATTTCTCTTCCCCTTTCCTGAGCCTTCCTTGTTACCCTCATTGGTTGGTGGATGAGAAAGTAGACAAGAGAATCATTGAGGACCTCAGGCCTGTGTGCTTTAAGTAAAACATCCGATTTTAAATGATCTCTAACCAATTCTTTCTCTTCTTTCCAGTTTTTCCCCAGTTATACTTCCACATGATACACCAGAGAAGAAAAGTCCTTTCTCATACTGAAGAACACAAGAAATTTGAATAGTTCTGTTTCCTGCATCTTCTAAAAACCAAACTTCAAAGACAAAAAATGCTGCAGACTTTTTGAGTTCTTAGTACATTTCATAGAAAATAAGTAAGAACTATTTTTAAAATACTGAAAAAATAAAACAAAAACCAAAATATAGCATCACATGGGCCTGGAATTTTGTTTAAAAAAATTTTTTAAAACCGTTATATAAAGCGTCCTGGCCAGTCTGTTCAGCATGCTTTTTCAACCAAAAGTTCCCAATATTTATGATGGCGTTAGAAAGGGATTTGGCATTTTATATCCTGTTTCCTTCATGTATCTGATAAATAAAGATCTGTAACACTAAATACTTGAGAGTTACAGTCTGAGTAATAAAGCTGTGTCAACAGAATGCCCAGCTTGCAGTAGAGTTCTGTTTCAGCCTGCAGTGCGTTTAACATCCCCTTTACAAAGTACTTGACTGCATGCTGGAAAGTATTTATATTTTTGAAGCAGCAAACTTTGTTCTCTGGAATGCTCTGAAGTTATGGCTGGGACCTTTACTTTCATATCTGTGGTTATACAGTGTGTATGTCTGTGAAGCTTTGGGGCAGTACACATCATCAGAAAACAACTAGAACCCTTTTGTTTGTTTTCAGTTGAGTCATAACTGCCTGCTATTAAGAAACATGCTTGAATTTAATAAGTTTGTGTACATGGTTGAGAACCTACCTTATCTGGGGCTCGGCCTCACTCATATGTTAACAAAATGACAGTTCTCAGAAAGGGAAAGCTCCACTGCTAGTAAATGACAAGTACCTTCCACATTTCTTTTCTCAGAACCCCTCTGAGTATCGTATTTGCCAATAGCTATTCTCACTTACGGACCTGAAACCAGTCTAGTCACATAGGAGTAGAGAATCTGCTATTGAAAATGAATGAAAGGTGTTATTTTAGAAATGTAGTTGGAAGAACATTCAGGAATAGGTTTCTATACCCTTATTAATTTATTTTTAAATTTTCATTCAACTCTTCTCTTTGGATACTTTTCCTAATTATGGTCCCAACAAGGTGTAAGTCCAGAGGCAGTAAAATATTCCAGTTGGGCAGTCTAGTTAAAAGCGGTATCATCCCACATGTTGGAGCAGCCAAGAAATACTTTGGTCATATGGCCGTTGTCTCAGATCATGTCTTCAATACCATTTAATCGCTCAACTGTGCATTTAATACTTTTCAAGAAAGGGTTGGATGAAAAGGTATAGCCCAAGTTGAGATATGCATTAGATTTTAAACACAGGATGTTCTATTTTCTTTGTGGAGCCTTTCCTTTTTTTGGTTTAATTGGTTCATCTTTAAAACTTTAAAAGTCCAGCTTACTAGCTTTAGCTTTACTGAGTAGTTATTTAAAATAAAATTGCTAATATCAAAAGAGTGTCATAATGGAAAACTAATTTTTAATGCTTATCACAGAGGCTTGAAAATTAAGAAGAAAATATGCAGCTTAAAGTTTAATGCAGGAGGGCGATCACTTTGAGTTATATAATGTCTAATCACTATGCTGTGCATCTAAAACTGATAGAAAATTGTATGCCAACTATAACTGAAAAATAAAAAAACATTATTTAAAAAAATTTAATGCAGGCAGATGTGTAATAAATTATTTTTGAATTGAACATTAAAATTCCACTTCTCAGCACTCTTAACTTGGGCATGTTGAGATTAGAATCTGTTCTTGTATTTGATAAACAAAATATGTGGAAAAGATTATTTGTCATGCTTTTTATCTTTTTATTGTTCCAAAATGTATTTCTACTATAAAATAGAAATCAATTTGGGTTATATTAGTCTTATTAATTAATTGGGATAATATTTTTTCCAGTTTTCCAGTTTTTGATTAGTTTTAGAAGATATGAAAAATGCAGGTTTTTCAAGATTGTTTTTTATTCAGGTCTCTATTACAGTTTGTCACTATGAAAAACAGTCTGTCGTAAACAGTGATATTGCATCAAATTAAACTTTAGCAGCAAGAACACAGCAAACAACTCCCTTCTCAAAAAGGATCTCACCCCTAGTGCTTATTTTTGTATATCAAACATTTAAAATGCTTAATGGCAGATAAGTAAGGTCTGACACGTGTCCTTCAGTCACCTCTCTCATAGAGAGATAAAGAAACTGCTTTCTTTATCTCTAACATGAATTCATTTTTCCTTTGAAGAGATGGTATTCTTTCATGAATTGAGACCCTACCAAATGTCCCATCTTTCAAAGTGTGAATGAGGAAGTGTTGTTAGGTGGGTATTTTGCCAGACTTAACTGTGTTCGTTTCAAGGCACAGTCAAAGAAATCAGCTGCCTAGCTGCCCCCCTGATGGGAGTTTCAGGTCCCCTCCTTTGGGGACCGCCTTCTGGCAGAGAACTCTGTGAGGGATGCAGTGCTTTGTAGATGCAAGCTGCGAATCTGCGTCTTGCTGTGTTGGGATCTTGATAACAGGCAGTTCATTTAACACGTACTTGCCTGTTATCAAAGGCACCGTGGAGGGCTAGTCAGGGAGTGAAGCACCACTCTCCTGGCTAGACGGATCCTCTGGGGAGGTATAGCACTGAAGAGACAGATGAAGAGATTGCACCCTTGTTTCCACTTAAGCTTTTGGTTCTTCATTTGTGAGAAAAGGTTGGCATTTATGTGGTACAATCTTCAAATTATTTTCAATTCTGAGTTTCAGATAAAATATCAAAACCAGTACATACTGCTTCTCTGAAATTTGGGTAAAAAATTATAAAACAGTATATAAATAGTCATTTTTGTATTTTTCTATGTTGTGAAAACCAAAATTGTAATTTTATAAGTCTTTGATTCACGAAAATTCTATAATTTAAATGTATTTTTTTGTATATTTAGAGATAAGGAGTTCAAAGACTATGCTTAACTTTCTATGCATGCATTTGGAAGCTGTTTTTACCTGAAATGTTAATGTAGTAATAGGTTGTATTGATGAAATACTCATCTGTGTTGCATTTCAAAATAAACTGATGTGTACTCTGCCTGGAATTGAAACACTGACCAGTGAGTTTACTGCTTTTTCACAGTCAGTTGGCCTGAAAGTGGTATAGGAATATGGAAGAGTTTCAGTTCTATTATGGATTCTAGCTTTCTTTGACACCACTACCCCCCGGCCCTGTACCGCCACACACACACACACACACACACACACACACACACCCTGGCACACTTCTAGAAGTGTCTAGAAGCCCCTGGCACGAGCCCACTAAAGCTGTGCCCACTACTCCAGAAGAGGCTCCTAAGGAGCTCTGGTCCTCAAGTGGAACCTGGTGGCCACAGGCAGAAGGACCAGCAGGGATTAGGATGGACTGCTTTGACAGTTTTAAATTTCTGCTAATCTTAATGCTTCTGTACTTATGGAAAAAATAGATATTGAGAGTTTTCAAAAAAATTGTTCTTCCTGCCAGTCTTCAGGCTCACCAAGCCCTTCTCTAAACTGGCTGCTGCAGGACAAGAGAGATTCCTCATGTAATTGACCAGAAAACTTAAGAAATGAATAAAAATTCAGGACCCTGGTCTTACAATGTGTTTTAATCTAACCTTTCTAATACAAGTTGAGAATTATTGTTGCTCAGCAGTGTTCATCTTATATTCAAATACCTGGTCAGGTGGTCCAGTACCTGATCCTAAAAGTGCCTCCACGTACCAAACAACCCTAGATGCTGTTTCATGCACTCAGGTTCACAGTGGTGGAAGGGACACTGACATGTAGTCTCTGCCCAGCCACTTGTGACCTGCTAGTTCTAGGCCCCAAAATTTCATCACCTCGAAAGCAGGGATGTCTCCTTGTGCTGGGCACTTTCTAGTTATTTCTCTGACTTAACTCTATTAGGTGCCCCCAGCAGTACTGAGCCCCTGCTTGAGTCTGCCAAGTCTTCCTCAGAGTTAACTGTCACCACCATCTGAGTGTGTGGTCTTTATTTCAAAGGGGAATGTTTTCTTTCAGAATGCTATCTGATCGAGGCACAGTGGGGAGGACCACATCTTGTGTGGAGTCTAATCTGTTTCAGAAGTAGACTTTTTATTTATATAAGGAGAAATAAAATGATTTTTAACTGAAACTAAGGACCAGATGGTAAAGTTAATAGTAGAGGCAACCCAGAAAATACCACCTTTACAATCTTTGGGTGGTAATGGGAACCAGGGCTTTTCAATTTGTCATTGTCATATTTTTGGTAGTTATGTGTACTATGTTAACATAAGCCCCAGTCTAAAGAATCACCATTGGTATAATTAAGAGACCTACTGTTATACACAGCATTCCAAAGATAATGCTGTGTGATCCCTATAACAAGAATGAAGAATAGCTTTGCAGTTTCTCATATTTGTTTTTTTAAAAATCTCAGCCTTACAAATAAACCGGCTCGTAGTACAGTTCAGTGGTGAAGAAACTGTTCTAGGCAACTATTACCAAAAATAGCCATACCTATTAACGTTCCCTGCCTGCAACTGACAACCAAAGTTAGGAGAGAGCCCTGTGGTTCTCTGCCCAACACTTTCTTTTGGACATGTAAGGGACTATTCCTTTATTAATTTATTTTTTCAAATTTAGAGGCCCCATTAGGGATAGGTCTCATTACCAAAAATAATCTTTTCTTCCCACGAAAGGCAATTCACCCTAAAAGTCCCGTTGGATGAGCAAAAAGTGCAATGTGAGGCTGTGTGCGTAAGCAACACGTACCCATTTCATAAATCTTTATGTTTGGAGATTGTGTTTTCTGCTCACTAATTCCAGAACATATACTTGTCACCATGACAGTGCTTTTGCATCTATCTTTGACTTTGGTGGCTGTTGTCCAGATACCTTTCCAGATGCTGCACTTGGTTAAAGCCAATTTCATTAGTGTGCCATTTCTGCCTCCGATATTGTTGTAGCCAAGCTATCCCACTGGGGGGCAGCACCTCGCAAGCAATCCGGGGCTTGGGAGTCAAAGGAGATAAACACAGCTTCAGCCCAAGGAGGCAGAAAGGCACACTAATCAAAATTAGTCACGGATCTCTATTGTCCATATAAAGCAAGGACAGTCAGCTCTTAAAACATATTCTGGAGGGGGACAGGAAATGCACTTTCTTTGCAACAAAGAAACCAGCTTGGATGTATGCTTTGGAGCTCTCTGTCTATTCACTTTTCACTACAGAGCCCTCCCTGGCCTGGACCCTGCAGGCTGCTTGGTTTGGAATTGCCTAGGGCGTTTGGAACTGGTCAGAAAGCAGGTGTTAGTGCTCCTGCTTAATGAAGAGCCTGCTTGTTAATCTTTGAAATGTTTAGGAGGTCAGTTCCCACTCTTCTTCTGTCTCTGGATATTTTTGGAGGGTGGCCTGGGCCATGAGAAAATGTCAGACCACCTTATAAGGCCACATCTGGCCCCGAGAATGCTTGTCTGCAGCATGTCCAGTACACTCTGTGGGTGTGAGCTAACTTGATTCTTGGACTGTGGGTTTTCTCACAGATTTAACATGCTTCTATTCATGCCACAGATTATTCTCACTCTTTAACGGACTTAAAGTCTTCCTCAGGAGAAAGCTGTTTAAATGACACCAATTTTGGACATACCTAATAGATAACCAAGGGCGTATGTAGACCGGGGAATGCCCTCAACAACCGCACTAGTTGGCTGTGCTGGGGCCTACAGTAATAGTCTAACGCAGGTGCTTTGTTTATATGTCAGAGTGAAATCCACAGACCATGAGGTCTGAGTGATGATGGGAGTACAGGTATGTTAGGGAGAGTTGGTCTATGGTTTCAAAAGTCAACACAAAATTCAAGTTTCCTCTCCCGCTAAACTTTTCAGATCTTTTTGCATATTAATGCAATTTGTGAATTGGCGGGGTGAAGCTTCCATCTCTCTTACTCTTAGTCTTCCCCATCTCCCACTGTCGCCCCATCTCCCCTCGGCATGGCCTTCAACCTTCCCCATCAGCCCCCTTCTGCCAAATTCCACTGTTCTCGCCCTTCTGCCCCTGCTCTCCCAGTGCATGCTGACAAAACCCCGAGCCGGGGTCCAGCTCAACCCTTCCCTGCACCTCTCACATTCGGTGCTGCCCACCTGACACACTGTCCATGATTTCCATTAAACTCCATCCTTGTTAACCCTCTGAGTCACCCTCAGCCCAGGAAAGCACCCTAACTCTACAGAGAATACAGCCACCAGATAGCAATCCTTCAACTTTCTGTCACCGAATTTATGAACTTGCCTATAATGGCTCACTCTTCTCTTGTCCTCTTGTTAGAAAGGAAGGAGTGACCCTCTAGCCAAAGCTATTCCCTCCCTGTGCTCCAGATGTTTCCATCTCCCTCCCCACCCCCCCACCCAAGGACCTCACTTTGGCCGCACCATCCCCTCAGTACTTCCTCTTCTTCACCAGCTCTACCAGTCAAGTACCTCCCTGTCTTGACCTTGACCCTGTGCACTTCACTGCTTCCACCCTCTCTCATGCTCTCTAGAAGAGTTGACTACAATCACTTCTCTATGTCTCACCTCCTACTCTCTTCCCATCTCACCTCAGCCTGGCTCTTCTTATCATGCCACTGACCACTCTGTTAAAGGTCACTAGTGACCTTGTTATAAAATCTAGTGCACACTTTTTAGTCCTGGTCTTATGGTTGAAATTGGGATGCCATCCTGCTGGATGTTAGAAAAAAAAAATGGTACAGTTTTGGAGTAGACTAGGGGATGCCGGCAATTCCCAATCCTTGTCCCGAACTCTCATTTCCCCTT
The DNA here is from genome assembly GCA_004027375.1 of Macroglossus sobrinus. NCBI lineage: Eukaryota > Metazoa > Chordata > Mammalia > Chiroptera > Pteropodidae > Macroglossus > Macroglossus sobrinus. The sequence continues at coordinate 143,903 of PVKZ01003274.1, forward strand.
CATGCATCCCTAACAAAGGTGTATGCAAAGGAAATAATGGGGAACCAGCCAACAAAAAGTGTAACGGTTAACTGTGGGTTAAACTCCAGGGAAGCATTCTGGTAAGCTGGGTAAAATCTCAGAGAACATTCTTGTTTTCTAAACTAATAAGAAGTAGTAGCTCAGACTACCTCGCCTCACCTCCCACCCCACCCCACCCCACCCATTCTTCTCTATCCCAGCACTTAGCTGTCACCACTGTGATAGGAAGAAAGGCTGACCTAACACCACCACCACCTACAGGGAAGGAACACTTGAAGATTGAGTGTGCGTGCCACCATGCGTGACACCAGGCTGGCCTAGGTTGTTGGAGGCCTAGGCTGGGAAGGACAGAAAAGCATAGGGGGAGAAAGAGAGCAAATCCTGCTCCACTTACTGCTTAGGGTTAGAAGAGGCAGAAAAGAGACAGAAGAGAGACCCACACGCTGTACACTGACCTCTTCCTGCCCACTGGCCGCATCGCTCTCACCAGCAGATGTAGCCCATTGGATCTCATAACCGAGCAGTGAGAGCAGCATTCCTCTTTCTTGGGGATGAGCCCAGACGCTCCGGGGTGGGTGGGTGTGAACAGGGACCTTGGCATCCTTCCCAGGAAGCCAACATCTTCATTCTAGACAAGGATCTTCTGGTTTTCCTCAGCCTCCTTGACCAGCCTTTCTCAGCTTCCTCTGCCTGCCCTGCCTCAGATGTTCTCAAACTCGAGTGCATCAAGAATCACCCAGGATGCCTGACAAGACCAGACTCCCTGGCTCTCTCAGGCCGACCTCGTCTGAATCACTGGAGACAGAGCATGGGGGCTCGTTTTCATACGAGCTTCGAGCTTCGTGGGCGATTCTGGTGTGGGGCCTTAGTCGGAAGATCCCTGCCTTCAGGACCCTGAGACTTCTATCCAACCCCTTGCTTCAAACCTGAGGCCCCTGACCAGCGACCTCCGGAACATATCTGGCCCTTGGACATGTTCTGTTTGGCCCATATTAAATATTTTTTAATTGAATCAGTTGCCAACACTTTAAAATTGAAATCAGAAGATGAGGCAACAGGAGTCCATATTTCGATATGTTGGGCATAGGTGAGAACCAGAAAGGCTGCCCCATTGGGTCAGGTGCTAGCGAGGGATCGAGCTGAGGCCTGTTGTCCCCTGTCAAGAGACTCCTTGTCTAGCCAGGCCCTTGGCATCTGAAGCAGGAGCTGGACAGAAGCAGTGTGGCTGCCACGGCTTTGAGAATGCTCTCCAAGCTGATGACTGCTGGCCTCTGACTCAAGGCTGTGTCTGTTTAAGGGCTCAACTGAACATCTCCACTTGGATGTCCCATAAGTACCTAAGCGCAACCTATCCAAAATGAAATTCATCATCCTTGCCCCGACCCCCAGTCTCCCCACTTCGCTGAATGGCGCCCGTCCATCAGTCACTCAAGCCGAGAACCTGGGAGTCATCTTTCCTCTTCTGCTCCCCCACTGCCCCTCATTTAATTTCTTAAATCGGTTGCTAAGCCTGTTGATTCTGTCTCCTGAGGATGGGTTGACACTATCAGTTTCTCGCCTCTGCCGCCCCTTCGCTCGGCCAAGCCACCACCATCTCAGCAAGAACGGCAGCAGCAGCCTCCCAACTGGCTCTCAGCTTCCCCTTTGCCCTCCCCACAAACCTGTTCTCCACACAGGAGCTGGTGTAGAGTCCACACCCCTGAATGTGACCCAGGGACCACTGTGACTTGTGCCTGCCTACAATCTCCAGCTCCCCTCCTCCCCCGCCCCCCCCGCCCACGACCCTTGTTTCATCCCAGCATGTCCCTGTCAGCCTCCATGAAAGCCTTCCAGGCCCTCAGGATACTACACT